>MJUU01060832.1:87428-197483 GCA_002080025.1 Modiolus philippinarum
GGGGGGGGGGGGTGGTGGGTGTTCAGGTAGACTACATTTAGCAAATATGCATATCAAAAAAGAAGAAAAGAAAAAAATATATGCTTATTACTTTTGAAAAATTCATTTAAATAACTACCGAACTTATTGCAAATCTAGTTTCTGCATATGGCTATTTCGACAACTTATGTCTCTTCACAGCAGATGAAATCTAAGCATGTTATTATTCCCCGTTGGGTCGTTGTCTCTTTGACACATTCCCCGTTTCCTTTCTTTTTCCTATAATAACAACAGATATTCATAGATGTTTAAAAACCCGATAGAGAACAAATTACCATATAATCTAAATGAAAAACAAAATTCAGCTAAGGACAGAGGTTTGCATTAGGAATATACTCCTTAGTTTTCAATAAAAATTACAAAAAAGTAGAAATTGCAATACCTCAAATAAAATTAGTGTTCTTGTCAGCACTGAAGTACTTACTACTGGGTTGTTGAATACCCCGGGGACTAACAGAAGCATCCACCCAGTGGTAACAAATAACAGATAACGAACTTACTGCAAATTTACAACTTATCAGTGCAGTTGAATTCTTAACATTGAAAGAGCAATTCAATGGGATATGCTTAGCCTTCCGGAGCACCTGGTGTCACTCTTAATTTCATTGGAGCCCACACCTTGAGAGCCTTGTTTTGAATGTTGCGTTTTTTTTTTTCAGTGCTTTGTAGCTGCCTGACGTCATTGTTTTCTGTGTTCTCGTCTAGGCCGTGTCCTTGGACTTCGATTTTGGTTGATACCAGTCCTTTTTACACCTACGGTATTCTACCGTTGCTGTTTCAATCTTAAACTTTTTTGTATTTAGTAGTTGAAAACCACCTCGGTTTACAACCGCCTGCAACATGGTTAGACGCTCAAGCAAATTGTATGAGGAAAAATGGAAAACTTTATGCAGCATCAGATCATATCCCTGACAAATGTGATAACTTAAAGTCAATCAACGAAGAAGGTTATTGGTCTGGAGAGTACAAAGATCTCTCCGGCTTGATTTCCATTTATGGTATTTTATTTTAAATTGGCATATTTTTAGTTAAGTACTGAGTAGGTGTTGAACTGTAAACGCGTTTAAAAACTAGGTTGAGATCTCGGTAAGAATTTTCATGACCAGTTTTGAGAAACTTTAGCATATCAAAAACTTTTTACAGCAGTTTATTAGTGTATGATATTTATATAAAATTGTGTGTTTGGATAAGTCGCCATGACAAAACTAGTTGTTATGCAATATATTCCAAAAATTAGGGCCATCATCAGGATGTTTTGTGAAATTGACCATGATGCAGTAATTTGAAGAATATATTGACATTCGGCTGGTACTTTAATACTCATGATTTTTTAAAAATCTACCTAGAATTAAGTGTAATATATAGACCGCATAGTTTCCAAAAGTTAATGGACTAATCTTTTCTAAGATTGAGCATTTAAATATATTTGTGTGTGTATTAGTTCACATTTTTTTATTTTTGTTTTAACTGTTTTTAACTTTGCATACCAATCTGAAACGACCTGTTCGTTGCTTTTATAAAAAAAAAAAATGGAATAATTATACAAAAGGAAGGAAATGGGGTAAATATCTACGTCTAAAAATGTGAGTCCAAGTATATTTATGCAGTAATTTGTCGATAGAACGCAAATGTATGGAAATAGGTAAAATATGTCAATTGCTTGAATCGTTTTACTACGTCCATTGTAGCTTATCACGGTACCATTACTTTTTATCCCCTCGCCCAATGGAGTTGGGGAGGGATATAGCATCTCGCCCGTCCGTCCGTCCGTCCATCCGTCAGTCCGTTCGTCCCACCTCAGGTTAAAGATTGCGTTAAGGTTCATATCTGAGAAACTACATGTGGCACATCAATCATCTTTGGTCAGTAGATGCGTCTTGGAGAGTGATGCTGCTTTGGATGATAATTGCCTCACTCTGACTTACATTTTATGCTTCAATGACTTTGGTTAAAGTTTGTGTTAAGGTTCATATCTTAGAAACTACATGTGGCACATCAATCATCTTTGGTCAGTAGATGCGTCTTGGAGAGTGATGCTGCTTCAGATGATAATTGGGTCGCTCGGACCTGCATTTAATGCTTCAATGACTCAGGTTAAAGTTTGTGTTAAGGTTCATATCTTAGAAACTATATGTGGCACATCAATCATTTTTGGTCAGTAGATGCGTCTTGGAGAGTGATGCTGCTTCAGATAATAATTGGGTCGCTCGGAACTACATTTAATGCTTCAATGACTCAGGTTAAAGTTTGCGTTAAGGTTCATATCTGAGAAACTACATGTGGTATATCAACCATCTTTGGTCAGTGGATGCGTCTTGGAGAGTGATTTAATTTAAACATATTTTATTTAGAAATAAATCTAAATATGATTAGGCAGATGATAATTGGGTCATTCTGACCTTCATTTTATGCTACAACGACTACAGTTAAAAGTTTGTGTTAAGGTTCATATCTGAGAAACAACATATGGCACATCAATCATTTTTGGTTAGTGGATGTGTTTTGGAGAGTGATGCTGCTTCAGATGATAACTGGGTCACTCTGACCTACATTCATGCTTCAATGACTCAGGATTAAGTTTGTGTTAATGTTCATGTTGAGATACCCTTTGTGTCACATCAATCATCTGTGGTCAGTGGATGCATCTTCGAGAGTCTTGCAGCTTCAGATGATAATTAACTACATAGTACACTTGACTGACTTAGGTTGAAGTTTCCATTAATTTTTTTTCTGAGATACTACACGTTACACATCAATTATCTTAATGTTCAGTGGATGTACCTTCGACATCCATACATCTTCAGATCATATTAGGGTTATAATTTCTTGACAGCGGGCGAGAGGATTAGCTGTCGTTTGCGACTGCTCCCACTTCTAGTTGATTTTTTAATTATTCCATAATTTATGAAGATCATTTTCTAAAAACGTGTTATTAACTGATAGATCGATTAACAACGTAGGAATTCTCGACAGAACCCAAGGTTTGGAAATAGGTAAAATTATTCAACTACTTGCATTGTATTACTACGTCCATTAAAGTTTATCACTATGCAATTACTTTATAATCAGTTAATTATTCCATTGTTTATGACGACCAGTTTTTTAAACGTGTTATTAATTTTTTGAAACGCCACATTTGACTCTTTTGGTATTGATCTATGTTTTTTCATGTTTGCTTGGTACCAGTTCTAAGAGTAGCATGCAAAGAGTGTGGACATTCATTGATCAATATAAACAGAATGTCATACAGTTTCTTTCCTGTTGAGCATCTCTACAACAAGCCCTTTTTGGCATCGTCATCACAACTCGGCCTTCTCTCCAGTAAACTGATTTTTTTCCCGTAATTATTATTTCAAAATGGATTTAATGCAATTATTGTTGTCGATTCAAATAGCTTAAAGGAGTTGGAAAGACATACAACATAACCGGTCAAACGCAGATGTTACACATTGTAGTGTAACTGGTTCATTCACTGATATTTTGCATCATAAATATATTTATGTCAACGCAGACGAAGTCTGGCTGACATGTTGTTTTTCTAGATTAATTTTCTTTTAGTTATTATTAATATTTCTTCCAATAATTTTGTCTATGCGGCTTTTATGCGACGAAGTCAGGTTGACATGTTGTTATATTAAATTTCTTTTTATTATTATTAATATTTCTTCCAATAATTTTGTCCATGCGACTTTTTTTTCAAATGGCCGATTGAAGTGATCTTGAACTTTGCACAAAAGCGGACAAACGTCTGAAAGTATTAAAATGCTGTATGTTTAAAAATTTTAAAATAACTAGCAATTCAAAGATGGTCGCCATTTTAAATTCAAAATTTAGAACTTACTATCACATATTTTGAGTAAATGTTCAATAAAATGGGAGGATGGCATTTATGAGAAAAAAAAATCAATGATGTACGCCAAAATACATCAAAATTTCAGCTTTGTTGGAATGACCAGCTTGGTCGTCTAGAATGACATTAGATATTACTCGCTATTGCAAATATAGTTTAGAATAGTTATTATGCGTATTCAAGTTAGTGACGCCGACAGATCAATATGTAAATTGTAAATGATTTTCCCATTTCATTCAAGAAAACACATTTGTTTGTTTGTTTGGTTTTTGTTTTTTGTTTTTTGTTTTTTTGTTTTTTTTTGTTTTGTTTTTTTTTGTTTTTGTTTGTTTGTTTGTTTTTTTTTATCTTAAGTAGGGTTTTTATTCACTTAGGATTGATTGAAAAGTAAGAAAAATGTCCCATTGTTGATTGTTCGTCAGTCATCTGACTGCCAAAAACTCCAGCTTATTCTACAAAGTTTATATTTGTATTTAGTGAAAAAAATAATAAATGCTTTCATTGAATAAGAACCATTTTTCAAAGCCTGCCTCCAACGATGGATTCCAGAGGATCAGAAAATTTCCAATATGCCCCTCGAAGAATGTCTCCAGACCTGCAACACTGGCTTTGCTTGTAGATATTCGGTAAATACTTTCTATATACTATTATAAAACAAAATAGAAACTGCATAAAGCATCTGAAAAAGTTTTCTGATCAAAATTATTTATAAAATCAAAACTTGAAATAATCCTTAAAATCTGTGGCCTAATAAGGACCATTTATGGGTCCAAAGGTTCAAAACTGTTGGCTACCTCGTCTGCTTAAAACTATGCAAATCGAAGCATTAAAATAAAACTGTGACCATTTACCGTGTCAGTAAAATCTATAGATATAATATGAAGAATGGATAGCTTGGCACTGTCAAAATCGTAACAATATAAGAGACAATCCCAATCAGCACAACCGTTAAAAGGTTACTGTAAAGATAATGAACAAAAACAGTTATAGTCAATTTTCTGCAATAAAAATGGTAATTACTATGATTTGAAGTAAGACTTGATAACAATCATCTAAAGCTTGCTGCAAAATATAACAATAGCATTTTTTTCTCCAAACATCGATCAACGTCCCATCAAAAAACGTCACTGTACGTCAAGATTAACTTTATAATGTAACCGGTCTTTGTCATTTTCATTTGAGTAAGAGTGGGAACCGAACCGTCAGTTGTAAAAATCAAGGGACAAAGGCAACATCAGAAACGCCAAGAGCATTTTTATGCTGTTTTCTACTGTAATACATGATGATTCTTTACCAAACCTTTCTGGAAGTTCTGAATTTGATTTTTCTTTCATTGTGCGACAATGTTTTATCAGCAGAGCAGGCTCCCTTGGCTAGCTGTTAATTTAGCGGTGAAATCTCCTTGATCCGTCTTAAAAAATTACGTTTCGTCACTTCTTCTTTTCAAGATTCCTATCATTGTTTGAATTTTCTTTCGTTTATTTTTTTTCTAGTGCAGTTCCTTGGTATATATTCTATGGACATTGTAGGCGTTTTATGTTATCTTTTTTATCTAATCACATGAAAACGATACAAAGGAAAAACGAAGACAAATAAGATCGATGAACAACATTAAACAATTAAATACAGAAAATGCGAAAACAATGCTTTATGACATTGAAAGAAAGAAAACGGGCAAATCATATTAAATAGTTATTATATCTTGATGAAAAAATTAAAAAGATATATTTTTTTTCGCGTTAATCGTAAACTTACTAATTTTAGACCCGCGTGCATATAAAATAAAACAGTCTTCAAACAAACTTATAAGAACTCGTTGAGTATACCATATTTACCGTATACTTTCTTTTATAAGAGACATAATGGTAACTGCTTAGAAATTAAGTTCATTTTCTTAAAAACTGATTCGTCTTTTACTTTACTTTTGGCTTTTCTATTTAGATCTTTTTTGTAACTCGTTCTCTATCAGCTTCTATGCATATTTAAGTTTATGGATTTCCGAATGTTTTGGTTTATATACACTAAAGAGACTTAAGTTGTCGAAATGGTCATATGCACAAACTAAATAAACAGTAACTTTGGTATTTTGCTATTTATTTACTTTCTATTTTAACATTCGAGTTAATGACATTGTTTCGTTTATATCTTTAATCTTTCAAACCTTGTAGTATAAATTACCAGTAAGATTGTTCTTTAGATTAGGGCTACCTTATTTATTTTTACATAGTAGACTATGTTCATCTAGTTTTGTTTTGTTCACCTGCATTAAAATATTCTGATCCGGGCATATTTTAGTTCAAAAAAGTACGTTCACGAAACCTCGTCAGTGCGCAAAATTAACGGATATTTAAGCGTTCTCATGTTTCTATAATGAGTCTTCAATTGAGTCATTTATTATCTTATCCTTTCACCTTTTTTCCACTTAAATTTGTTAAGTGACAAACAATTATGTGATCTCATATGTACTGTATCTGGAAAGAACATCAGGTTTGATTATTTTCCTGTTTTAAAACTGTAAGCATATGACGTTTCAAGGATATAAAAGTCCATAAAACTTACTATAAAATGCATTAATTCTCAACATTATAGTTTTGGCTTGTTTTCTCCTTTATATTTTGATTACTTTATTTGTTTTCGAGTATTTCTGGATATTTTTTCCCGGGTCCAAGTGTAATGTTTTTAGTTTTTCTTTCTATTGCTTTAAAAACACTTTTGAGAGTAAAACTTCTCCCGTTTTTTGTAACATTGATGCATGCACCATGCTGCATTAAACATTATCTGCACGAGGATAAATAGCTGAAAAACTAAAACCTCGGTTCTCACTTAAAATCTGATCAGTGAATATAATATTGATTTGTTCATTGATTTATCTTTCAATAGTCATTTTACTACAGCGATGAAAACGTTCAACATTCCCCAAAAAGCGCTTATCGTGTGAATCGTGTGCGTTCATCGTGTAAATCGTGAGCGCTCATCGTGTATCGTGCATCGTGTAACGTGTAACGTTCATTGCGTGCATCGTGTATCGTGCGTTTACTCGGTTCATTTAAATTCCGCATTTTTATCTATAGGTTTGCCAGTTTTCTTCACAACATGGTTGTTTTATTTCTTTTTTTTAACTCGAAATATACCTTTTTCAACGGACAATTTTACAAGAAGAAAATATTATCAGATTATGTTTCACTGGCGATTTTTTGTCAAAAAAAAGAAACAAGCAAACAAACAAACAAACAAAAAAAAAAAAAAAAAAAAAAAAAAAAAAAACGGTTATCGTTTATTGTTAAGGATTGCAAATCTTTATTCAATCAACTTAATATTCAGTTTTAACAATACAGCTATATCGGGCTGTTCAATATAGAAGAACAATAAAATGAACTTATTATATTTACGGTTAAATCATAGAACTTTTAGTATTGCGGACACCAATATAATTAAAAATAGAGAAAAAAATGACCGTTCTTTTAAATTTATGGTTAAATTATATGAAGTTTTAATATTGTGGACACCAGTATAATATAAAATAGAGAAAAAGTGCCCTTTCTTTTATATTTATGGTTAAATTATATGAAGTTCTAGTATTGTGGACAACGGTGTAATATAAAAATGAGAAAAAGGGCCTTATTTTATATTTATGGTTAAATTATATGCAGTTTTAGTAATGTGTTGACCGGTTATTACAAAATAGAGAAAAAATGCCCTTTCTTTTATATTTATGGTTAAATTATATGAAGTTTTAGTACTGCGGACACTAGTATAATATAAAATAGAGAAAACGTGCCCTTTCTTTTATATTTATAGTTAAATTATATGAAGTTTTAGTATTGCGGACACCGGTATGATATAAAAAAGATATAAAGTGCCCTTTATTTTATATTTATGGTTAAAATTGAGAAAAGGTTACCTTTTTTTTACATTTATGGTTTTATTATATGAAGTTTAAGTATTGCAGACACCGGTATAATATTATATTGAGAAAAAGTGACCTTTCATATATATATTTATGGTTAAATTATAGGAAGTTTTAGCATTGCTAACACCAGTATTATATGAAAAAGAAAAAAGTGCCTTTTCTTTTATATTTTTGGTTAAATCATATGAAATTTTAGTATTGCGGACACCGGTATAATATAAAATAGAGAAAAAGTGCTTTTTCTTCTATATTTATGGTTTAATTATATGAAGTTTGAGTATTGCAGACACGGCTATAATATAAAATGGAGAAAAAGTGCCTTTTCTTTTATATTTATGGTTATGTTTTATGAAATTTTAGTATTGCGGATACCTGTATAATATAAGAAAGAGAAAAAGTGCCCTTTGTTTTATATTTATGGTTGATTCTATGAAGTTTTAGTATTAAGGACACCGGTATAATACAAAATAGAAAAAAGTGCCCTTTCTTTTATATAATGGTTAAATTATATGAAGCTTTGGTATTGCGGACACCGGTATAATTTTAAAAAAGAGAAAAGGTGCCGTTTCTTTTATATTTGTGGTAGAATTATATGAGTTTTAGTATTGTGGACACTGGTGTAATATAAAAATGAGAAACAGTGCTTTATTCTTTTATATTTATAGTTAAATTATATGCAGTTTTAGTATTGGGGACACCGGTGTAATATCAAATAGAGAAAAATTGTGCTTTGCTTTATATTTATGGTTGAATTATATGAAATTTTTGTATTGCGGATACCGGTATAATATAAAATAGAGAAAAAGTGCCTTTTCTTCTATATTTATGGTTTAATTATATGAAGTTTGAGTATTGCAGACACGGCTATAATATAAAATGGAGAAAAAGTGCCTTTTCTTTTATATTTATGGTTATGTTATATGACATTTTAGTATTGCGGACACCAATATGATATAAAATAGAGAAAAAAAGTGCCTTTTCTTTTATATTTATGGTTTAATAATATGAAGTGTTAGCATTGCGGACACCGGTATTAATATAAAAAAGTGACCTTTCTTTTATATTTCTGGTTAAATCATATGAAAACACCGGTATAATATAAAAAAGAAGAAACATGCCCTTTCTTATATATCTATGGTTAAATTAAAGAAAGTTTCAGTATTGTCTAAATGTAATTTAAAAGTAATGTTTCTTTTCTTAGGTATTTTGCAGCATCTTTCATAACTATATATCAGGACTGTTTTATTAAACTTTAATTATTTTTATTAACATTTTCGCTGACCCTAGTCTGATATTGTTACGGCAAAAGTGGAGACAGTTCCGGAGAGAAAGTTTGTAACACTGATGTCATAAATGCTGTTTCATATGGAAAACCGACTATTTTCTTTTGTCAAAATTAACAGTGGTTTTATCTATATGTTTCACATTGTAAATTACCATTTTATTTATACTTGGAAATTTTAAGACTCTCGACTTTTATTGCACGCTAATATTTTCATTTTGAGTTCGTTTCATGAAAATATATAAGATTATTTAACCGACACGGTGCACGTTACACGGTACACGATACACGGTACACGATCACGATTGAGAGCTTTCTGTATCATTCATCGTGCGAATCGTGTGCGCTCAGCGTATGAATCGTGTGCGTTCATCGTGTGGATCGTGGTGGGGAATGTTGAACGTTTCCATCGCTGCAGATATAGTTTTACTTGCTATGTATTTCAACACTTATTGTTGGTTATAGGATATTCATAAATTATCTTACACAATCCCTAAATTTGTCCAGGGAGGCTAAATACAATATTATTATTTTATTCATTTAGACTTTTAAATTCATGAATTTAATAAATTATTTACAATTTTACAAAGTCACTGACCAATTTAGTGATTTTCTTATCCCTTTAAATTTTAGTGCTTTTTCAGCTTCCAATAATACGAAATCACTGTAACATAGATACAGCAAGATAAAAGGAACCTTGCCAGCTGACAGACCACCACCAGTAAAATATTTAAACCTCTCTGACCTTATCAAAATGTTTGAATGCTTTCGGTTCAAACTTTTTTTTGTAATTCTTTATTTTTGAAACTGAAAACATCATGAACATAAAAATAGAACACTAAAATATTGACAGTTCATATATCCAAATAAATGTATACATTACAGACAGACAGAAAACAAATATTCTGTATGAATATTACAGTTATGTTATTTATTTAATATATAAATTAGCTTTCTTTAACTTTGTTTTTGAGTTCATCCACTGAAAAAAACTTCCAAGGGCAATCATTTTTATTAATAAAATTTCTTTGTGCAGAGGTTAGGAACAGGCTAGATTTCTTTTCAATATACACCTTTTGTGCATGGTAAATTATTTTTTGATCTACATATGTATAGATAATATTTTAAAATCAAAATAATATTCTGTATTGTACAGTCATGCTCCCTTTCAGCCCCAATACCAAGAAGTACATTCGTGGCATTTGTGTTCAATGCCACATTGTGTTCTTGAAGAAAACTAACAATTGATAGCCAAAAATGTTTTGTATATCTGCATTCCCAGAAAACATGTTTCAAGGTTTCTGGTGTCTCAAAGCAGAAGGTACACAACTCTGTTTCCTTCAACTCATATTTGTACAACTTAATATTTGTTATAAGTATCCTGTGAAGCAATTTAAATTGGAAATTTTGAAACTGTGTATTTCTTGTTATTACAAAAGGTAACATATAAATTTCATCCCAATTTTTTATCTCATTTATTTCTAAGTCATTTATCCACTTTTCCTGAGCTTTAATAGAGATTTCTTTAATATGCTCGGTGTAAAGCTTATAAAAGTACTTATTATTTTTAGAACTGTCTTTTATTTTTTTCACTAACATATTTTCCACCCCTTAATTTGTCATTCCCAATCACAAGTTTCTTCCAGTCTGCTGGGATTGCACTGAAGATGCTATAAAATTCAATAAAGTTTGTTGAAAGATCTTGATCAAAACTTTGTCACAACAGAATTATTTGCGTTTCGAATATGCCTAATTTCAACATCTTATTCGCTGATTTATTGACTATTATATACAGTTATTTGTTCAGGAAGCGTTATTACTGCACATATGTCACATTGTTAACTTAAACCAATGTTGATATTTTTATTCTTGTATATTTTTTGATATAGTGGGAAAATATATCATACTAGTAGAGTAATTGTGTCCTGCAACCCTGAAAAATACCTAATTGCAATTCAAACATCAAACTTTTCAGTTTTCTTCTCTGTCAATTGACATAAGTTAACTTCAAAGTTAATAACTTTAGTCAGTTTATCATGGGATAGTTGACGGGGTATTTTGCTTGTCATTTTTGTGTTGAATGCATGTTTTGTGTTTACCTCTTTCCTAGATACGAATTTTTTTATGTTTGAAAAAGTGGAAGAGAAAATTGCTGATTTCGGCTAATAATTTAGAAAACGGAAATCATGTAAAAAATTTGGCAAGATAAAATAAAAAAAAAAGATTATATCAGAGTTAAAGCCGCCTTTCTGAAAAAAAAAAACATTTTTTTAATGATTTTTATATCTAAATAGATAAAATACGTTTTTGAAGTGTTTAGCGTAAATCGATCAAGCAGTCCCGCCATTTTGCGGAAAATATTATATGAAATATATGCATAATCGTCTCAATTATTCTAAAAGCGTAAAAGTTTGCCATTGCTCCAAGTATTAAATGCTTATTAAGGAAGAGAGTGTATAAACTTGGAAAAGTATATGTATGAATCGGTATTCTGTTTTTTATTCAGTACAGAATAGTGATAAATCTAAAAAAAAAATGTCTGTTTTATTTTTATTGCTTATGTATTTACTTGTTTTTGTGAGTGCTTGTTTTTATTTTATCATGTTATTTTTGTATGTGTTTTTGTTTTTCTTTTTCACTTTTTTATTTCTATTTATTTTCTTTATTTTTTTTTTTATTATTTTTTTTTTTGCTTGATTTTTTTCTTTAACTAAGGAAGAGAGGCTTAACAACAAATTTAATTTGTTAAACATCATTAAGGAACTTATTTCAATCCTTCAATTTTGTAATTTTTTAAAACATGTGATTCAAATTTAACAGTTAGAACTTGTGATCGATTCCGGAAGCGTTATATTAAATATCAGTTGTTAGGGCAAATGTGACTTGCGCCTTAACGTATCCTACGCAAAAATTTCGTTTACGTGCCATTCTCAGCTATTGCGTATAACTCTATTGTGAATTTATCCACTGGAAATTACCAGAATGCTGCTTCTAAAGTTTGACTATCAATCACATTTTTTTTATTTTCCAACCTGAAACTATTGGCTAAAAAGAATGTAATTGTTTGATGCATTCACAAGACTTAGTATCTTTTGCAATGAAATGTTACTCAAATTGACACTTATCAATTAGGTCAGCAAGTCCAACATTGTACAACAGTTTAGTTATATTTTCTACAGCCATCGATACAAGTAATCGAATGAACTCCGAAGTAAAATACATTGCATATCGAGTTCCTTTAGAAAGGCTTCCCAAATGTATATCACGAAAAATGACGAACTCAAATTCAACAAAAGGTCATTATTTATCTCATATACGTTAGTGAATTTGTTGAATAATGTCTCTTGTTCGTAGTTTTCTCCGCCACCTCTTGAAATTGTGTTTTTCCCTTCGAGCGTATTGACATCGAGGTGTACTACATCCTCAACGAAAAAAAAAAACGCATCCTTGTTCCATAATTGCAAAAATGCAAAAACTTCAACCAAAGTCAACTCTTCAAATCTTTAGGCATTGCAAATGCATTATTTTTATATACTACATGACGATTAGAAACACTGAAATGTTTTTGGCTTCAGTGCTTTTATAATAAGTTTAGGCAGTATCTTACAAGTTAGCTTATCCTAGCCTAAAAAAAGTGTGAAAATAGACAAGTTCTTGAAGATCGGCATTCATTCTGTATTAATATTGGAGAAAAAATTCTTGACAGAAATGATATGTTCTACAGAATTGCTAGGTTAAGTTAACAAAATCTATACAGTTGCGTATAACAAGGTTCACAAAGTCAGCAAGACATAACGGACATCAGACATACATTTAGCAGACTAAATCTTGTTCTCTCACGCACGAAATTTAGTAAAGGGTTTTGAATTATCCCCAAGTTGGATTGTATTAATTTGCCTTTTGATGTATGAAATAAAGTTGCAGGGAAGTTGTGTTTGCCACAACCCACGACAATAAAGCGCCTAAGGCCCCTGATTTCCATAAATATGCATCACATGTTACTTCTATGACCGGCATCTGGAATAAAATGAAGAAGATGAAATTTGTTTTAATAGCAAAATAGCTAATTATATTATCCATATATCAGGTAGATGTATTGAAAATGGAATTAGATCCTGAAAGTTACTTGCCTACTAAAACTGAACTGAACTCAGACATCTTAGTTGTGGTTTCATATGTTTTGTTAGAATTTAAATATTTCATCGATTTGTTTGTTTGTTTTTTTTTTGTTTTTTGTTTTGTTTTGTTTTTTTTGTTTTTTCAAGTTTATGTCAATAAAATAAATTCAATACAATTAACGTTTTCCTCTTAACATTAAAGGAATATGGAGTGTGTCTTTTTTACTCATATGGACATTTTCTGCCCCTTTTTTGTTGTTTATGTGTTATGCATTAGTCAGGACATTTTTTTTTCAGAGTACTTCAGATTGTACTTGTTTCAACAAAAGTGATGTCAACGTCAAGAAGTCAATAAGGGTATCTCCTTTACACTCATGTATTCCTCTGGCGATTTCAACCAAATTTATGTGGTTTTTATTTCGTGGTAAATATGTATAGAATTTGGTTTAATCATGAATATCAGAAGAAATCAGTATCGAAAATAATAAAACAAGAGAAAAAGACGTATATTAATTTCAAACATCGAGACAAAAAACATACACCAACTAAAATTCATATGTTGAAGAACTCGTGGCCAAAAAACCGATACGGTAAAGATTGACAATATCCTCTATAATCTTGAGAAGTACATCTTCTTTGGCTTTGTTTAGGCAGTTTTGTTCTGTATTCTGTATCAGATATTTTCATGCTTAATTTTCTGTCCTTCTATTGTGCTATTTTATCTGCACTGAATAGACATTAGTTGCGACTTCCATATTTAAACCTCACAGAAAAATATAATAATGACAAAAACAGGAGCAAACAAAATAAGAAAAGAAGAAGTAATGCCACAGAAGCAAACAAACAAACAAAAAAGTGATGCCACCAGAAACCTTGATTTCCCAAAATATTACTTTTGTCCTACAGATCGAAAAATTAACGGTTACATGTAATTATTTCAAAATAAGACTTTCAGGATATCAACCATTCTAAGAATCAAATATTATGGAAATTAAATTGTTGAAAATGTTTGTTCTAATCATAAACTAAAAATCAAGTATTTTATAATCCATTCAATAAAAATATTTGTTCAGATAAAAACAAAAGTATGGTTTCTAGATATAATTCCAAAGAATAAGTGTTTTATGACACTTGTAGGCTAGTAACTAAAATTGGAATCAACTATTTTAGAATTTGAAATACATGTACTGAAAATGTTAGTACTATTTGAAAGTAATTCTTAAACTATTGAAATTCTACATGTAATAAATTGATTGATTGATTGAATATTGTTTAACGTCTACTCAGCAATATCTCAGCTATATCAAGACGAGAACAAGTTTGTTTATAAATAATCACTTTGGATTATGGAAAGGTCCAGGGGACGGGAAATTCTGACTGCCACTGGAGAAGTAGGGTGAAATCGTCAAGGGCGGGGAATTTAGCCTTGTAGCCGATCACCTACGTACCATCCCAAAAAGAGCTTGGTACAAGGGTTCTTTAACGTGCAGGAAGCGTGGCATTTCTTCCAACACGTGGACCTGAGTTTACATCCCATCCGAAAGATGGGTTGCGTATTTATTAATCCCGCACAACCACGGAATGGGTCCTATTTCTATATCCCGGGACCTTCGAGGTCAGCCTCCGTTTAGGAGGGGTCACACCCCGCAAGCCGGAGATACTAGGTCCTATTTCTATATCCCGGGGTTCCCTCGGGGTCCTCTGTTAGGAAGACTCATACTCCAAGCTCAGAGGATGCTGCGGGCCTATTCATAAGCCGGGACCGCGCACGGCGGACATGTAATAAAAAAAATAAGATGTTTTTGAGACTTTCATTAAACTAACAACATTAGAATCAGATATTTTTTCGATATTGAATACAAACAAATTTAAAGGATGTAGTAAGCTGAAATTAAAAAAAAAATCTAGGATTTTAGATTGATACTTTTATTGGAAAGAGCCTTGGCAAAGGAACAATTCAGCAAAAAATTGTTGATATGTTATGACCTTGTCACATGGAGGGAAAATCTACAATTAAATGATTTTCGCTCACTGAACCTTAATGAACTTCTGAAGCCTTTGATTACAAGAAAATTAGGTGTTATTTGAAAAAAAAAGATTATCACAAATTAATAATGGATAAGATCCAAGAAATCCAATGAACTTAATACATATCAACAATCCCACCTTACTTCATTCTTAGGAATGGTTGCTAGGTAGATTTATATAAAAAAAATCTGTTGCTGCTAGGTAGATTTGAAAACATCAGTGATTTTTGAGACTTTAAGGAAATAAACCAAAATTGGAATCATTTTTTTTTCAACCCAACATGTGTTTCAGGATATTAACAAGAATTGAAATCTCAATTTTAACAATCTAAGTAATCAATATGTAATCTTTTTTTTTTTCAAAAACATGTGTTAAAATGAGATTATGTGCTAAAAATAAAAAAAAAAGAATTGTCATTTTCAGGAAATTTCACAAAGTTGGAACCAAACTCATTAGTCCAAAAGCTTATTGCGACAATTCTACAAAAAAATTGAATCACTAAATAAAATAAAAAATGAAGAGGTGTTGGTGTTGCAAGCCAAAAGTGTTCAAATTAATATCTTGAAGCCACTTGTTTGCACAAAGACCAATGTAAAAAATCCGAAACCTTATTTGTCAACTTCACCATACATCGCCAATTTCCAAACGTTTAGATTTTATATGCACTGCAGAGACATATAAGTTGTCGGAATGCTCATATGCAGTAACTTCATAGGAACGCAGTTTTGAAAAGATGAACAAGACAATGCACTATATACCTTAAGTCAGAAAGAAACGATATTAATACAGTTGAAAGGAGATCAATTTACTGAAGTAGCTCAAAAAACATATTTGTATTTCGAATATGGCAAACAAATCAATTCTGATAACGTGTGTGTACACCAATGTGATGGACTCTAACAACAAATTTTGATTAATTTAAAATATCAGTAATCGTAGAAATAGGAGTTTTCATTTCTTGTAGCTGCAGCTACAGTTATTATATCGGCTTCTTGTCCTTTCCATTGTCCGATCGTTTCTCCATTTTTCACCCCGGTTTCAGCTAGAGCGGAGGCCGCTCCGATGCCAAGGGCAGGTAACAGTTTGGATGCCACTGTCTTGACCGGAAGTGCAAGTTTAGCAATTGCTCCAAGAAAACCTCCGTTTTGTGACTGCTTCGACATTTGTGTCTTGCTAATCATTAGGTCTGTACCAGTACCAGAGGCCTTTGCTTTCTGTATTTTATATGTGTGTTTGTGTAAGCGCTAGCGGCATATCACCTGTTAATTGGTTGTTTGTTAGTCTTAATGTTAAACAAGATGTGTTTTTGTATGCTTTAGCTAGATTCTTTCTCTGACCTTCGGATAAACCAAGACTATAGTTAACGTATTTACTACCTGCGGTACTCATTTTTATTAAGTCTAGATAATCATTATGTCGTTTCCAACCGTGTCTAAAATTATATCTTCTTCGTTCAGTACAAGGGCAAAGATCCTATAAGCAGCGGCTGGAGCCTGATTCAGTCTGTAATGTAGAGTCAAAGATGTATTGTCCATACTCACCGATTCGTCTACGTAAGTCAAATCAAAATAGATTAATCCATACAACGAGCCGAAGTTGCTAAGGGTAAGCATGTTCCCGGTGTCATAGTCGTTTCTTGCGTTAGGTTTAAAATTACAGGCATCTCTGAAGATTCTGCTGATTTGATTCGAACTATATTCTGTTTCCGGGTAAAATGTGCCGGCGCCAACCTCTAATCTAGCAGTTAAGAGACTACAATTTTTATTTGCTGCGTTTAATTTGAATGTCTCAAGTAACAGAGGATTTTGTTCTTGATCAACATCCGTTCCGTTTCTTTGTAAAAACACAATTACGTGTTTCGGGTGATTTATTCCTGTTGTAATGCGAAACGACCCTTCAACAGATTGACTCGAGATATTAGTGTGAATGGATTCTCTTAAGTATGTCCATCGTCTTTGTTTCATGTAATTTTGTAACACATCCGTTATACCAACAGAATTTAATTTTAGTCTAGGAATCCAAAGTTCAAAATGTGTAATTACAACTCTACCATCATCAACACCATCAGCCTTGTATAATAAATAATTGTCGTTGTTTATTTCTACTGTTATTCTCATCTGTGCTGGGGGTAAAAGATTTTGTTCCAACGAGGCAAAGAAAGAAAATCTATTTAATGGTATTTCCGCCGTTACTTCTTTCCTTGCATTAGTTAACGTTGTTCTCGCAGCAAATCCTGTATTATCAGCAGTGGTTGCAACATTATCAGGGTAAATAAAGCTGTTTTTGCCTACACTATTCAATATATCCGTCTGAAAACGTAAGCAATGATTTGACGTGATTTGCTTGAGATAAATTATTACAGTCGTAAACTGTTTTTCCGTTTTGGTGGACTGTCATTTGACTAAGAAAATTTGTTACATCTGAAATAACGGATATTGTGTTATCATCTGGTGCTGCTCCGTCAGCTAGTTTATCTACTTTGAACTTAATTAAAAAATGCCCATTGTACCAGTCATAAAACGAAGCCCTATCGTTTATACTAAATTTGTAATCCGTTTTGACATGTGCTTCTCCATTTTGTGGAGTTCTTATGGGAGTGTCTAGTAAAAAGTTACAATACTCATATCGATCACAAAATTGTGTTCCTCTAAACATTTTTTATAACTGGATTATTATTTTTCTTTCTTATATAAAAAATGATAGAGTTTATAAGCAGTGTTTTAAACAGGTTAAACAAGAGTCTTGAGCGTTGGAAAAAGAGTAAAACCTATAAGATTTTTGTTTTACTTATGAGATGCTTAAACCGCAAGCAACGTAAAAAATGTGAGTGAATTAAGACCTTATTAAAAATCTAGCACGTTTTACCCGTCTAAACTGTAGTGAATAACAAATCTTACATGTTTGTTTTTTTTTTTCTATAGTCCCGTAGGTAGTAGTTGATATGGGAAAAAATCTGCGGTTTTCAAAAAACGTTTTTTGAAAACCGCAGATTTTTTCCCATATCAACTACTATAATATAATGGAAAAAGATAAGTGGTAGGATTTAAAATACCCAAAACACCTACTTATATATGACTGAAAATTTTTATTTACCTAGTGAAAAACTCATATTAGATACATGTGTACTTAAAAAATCAATATCATGTAATCGTTGAAAAATGAATTTCAATTCTGTTTAAATTTGACGTCTGTTTTCAAGTATACAAGGAAGATAACAATCGGATATGAATAATATGAAGTTTTCAAGGTTTCAGAACGTGCAAAGAACTGTAAGTTGTGCTTTTAATTTCGATGGACATGTTTCTGCTATCCGAAACTGAATTTTATATTGCAGCATTATCAAGAAAAGATATTTTTAACGTCTTTTGATGCGCCATTTTCGCTTTATGCATTAGTTATGGGCAACAAATATATAAAACAACTTTAAAAGACTTCAATATTTCAAAATAATAAGTTCTTTAAGAAGTTTGAATTTTTGAATATGTCCGAGCAGGCAGATAACAAGGGTCCCTTTGCTATGTTACATTCCCTACAAAGTCGGATAGATAATGCAATTAATCATAATTCGAACCAATCAAAATTGATATCTTTGAACATAAGATATATCCAAGACTACAGATTAGCAGTTTTAAAAGAATTAGAAGAATATCACAAAAACGAACATTCTGTTACTAATCTCACCGAAATGAAAAAGCAATGCAATATTAGATTTGATGATGAAATAGCGAAGCTCAAGGAAGATCGAAGCATGGCAAAGAAGAGTGCTACAATCTTAAGGGAAAAGAAAAAGCTCTTGTTTGACTCGGTGATTGAAGTGCATGAACGAATTCAGAACGATACAAGCCAACTACTTAATAATCGACCTTTCAGTTTCATACGTCCTGGTGTAGAACTGCATCATCGTGCAGAAAAACGTGATGGATCGAATGTCACAGAACGCACGAATCATCTTGTAGAAATCCAGGGAAATGAAGTGACAATTGTATCCGCGGGAAGTTTAGAAACAGACGAAGTGGCTTCAGAGCACCGAAGCGTTACAAAACGACCTAAAGTAATAAAACAATTTGACGAAGAAAATACAAATGTTCCAGCAACAAACCGAGAAAATCCAAGCGAAAAGATTAATCAAATGACTGTACCTCTAGATTCAAATAACAGAGATAATCAATTTGTCGTATTCCAACAGACTGAGGAATCTGGTAAGGCAATAACGTTTCAACGAATTTCACCGGATGGTCATTCGGTTGATTTTTTTTCAAGACGTTTCAGAAGAAAGTGATAAAAAGATACAACTTTCAGTGATAGTAAGGGAAGAAACAGATGAAAAAGTACATGAAATAGTTTATAAACGTACTGCAGAAGATATTGATGAAAACGTTTCGAGTGAAATAGATTGTAGTCTCGTAATCCAACAAAGTACAACACATAACGGAGATCGAAGTAATTTTTCTAACAGTAGTTTGGATGAAGACAACTGCCAAACAGTAGCGATTCACCAATGCGGAATAGCAGAAAAAAATACAACTGAGGTGGAACAAAGTTTTGTAGAAGAAACTGATCAGTCATCTACTTTCAACCAGACAACTACATTAAACGATGACCTTGCTGAAGAAATAATATATACTCGACACACTCATGTGGGAGAAAATGATCAAACACCTGAAACCAAGAAATCTGGAAACGACGAAACAGTCAGGCAGAGAACTAAGGAAGAAAGTGAACACTTTTATGCAGGTAGTGACGACGCAATTCAACAGACAACCTATCATTTCATCGACTTTAAGGCCAAAATAATAAGTTTTGATAAATACGAGGATTTATTTAGTTTTACCGAAACTGAAGGAAGTCTCAACGAAACTATTAAAAGAGCAGAATCAAGTTCCGCAGCGCCTCCCTTAAGTTTTTCATCTTCCCATATTATGAGTAATACTACAACCGAAAAGGAGGCATCTTTGGAATTAAATGATAGAATGCGTCTACATAGAACTCTGTTTGAGAATCGATTGCAGTATAACCATCACTTCTTTATTGACAACAAAGGAGCTCGCTTTCCAATTGATTGCATATGTATACATCAAAATTCAGGAACTCTAGTAATTGGAGATGGTGCAAGACAGCGTGTGCTATTTTTTGGTGAAAAAGGAAAGTTTTTATACAAAGTCGGAATAGGCTATAAGCCGAAGTCAATTTGCACAGTTACTAAGAAAATTGTGGGAGTGGCAGCTGCACAAGTGGTCATATTACTAAATATTTCTAAAGGATATATGTTAAGACAGTTTTCATTAAATGACTATTGTGATGGCATAATGTTTATCAATGGTAACAGATTGATTGTGAATTGTAAATCAAGAGGTCTTGTACTGACCAATTTACACGGTGAAATAATTCAAAAATTGTCGCCTTACAAAGCAGGATTACTACTGAGTAATCTGTCACAAGACACAGTGGTTTGCTTCGAACGTAATACACTTCATACGATTCATCTAATTCGAGTGAGAAGGGGTCGACAATTTGATATCGAACGTCGATGTGAGGTTATTGAACATGTTTGTGTTATCGCACCAATTGATCAACATACATTTGTAGCATGCTGTCAAGGTAACCGTTTCTTTAAGGTCTGTACGACCAATGGAGATGCAATCGAACTGAACCTGACTTTTCCCAATAGACACATTAACAATGACAAGATATACCCTGTATCTTTTATGGGGTACGATGGTAAGAAACGCCAATTATTTCTAGTTGGTAGAGACAGAGATTGTGTCTGGATATTTAATGAGGTATTTTTTTTAATTTTCATGTAAAATTAAAAAAAAAAAAAAAAAACAAAAACAAAAACAAAAACAAAAACAAAAAGCAAATAAAAGAATATTTATGTAATAATATATTACAATTTTTTAGTAACTTAGCAAAATATATAACAATCATACAAACATATAACTTAAAATGAGACGTTTATTTTTAAAAAGGCATTATACAAGTAAAGAGGATTAATGTAAGGAAAGATTCTAGCTAATAAAATGGATAAAAATTTATTCCGAATTAATGTGTATGTTTCAATGTAATCAATGCATCCTATCTTTTTATGCAATAATTAAATCCTCCTTCAATTTTATAAGTTTCTGAACATAAGTAGCGTACATAAAAAATGTGAACTGCATTGTCCTCTTGCGTCATATTTAGACTTTAGCGTAAGCGTTTGTAACTGAAGTCACATGATATGAGAGGTTGTGTCTCGGGTTCTGTATACAAATACTTGTTTGTCAGCAAAGGAATACATCGGCAAACGAATACCGAAGCAAGAACGGGGAAAGGGGAAATTCTAAAATCATAAATCAAAAATCACGGCAAATCACAGCAACATGAATTGAGACAGTACGACAAAGATAAAACAAATAAACAAAAAATGAACAAGAACACTACAAAACTAAAGCACTAGCAGTGTGAACCCCTATAAAAACTGAGGTATCATCAGGAAATGATTTCTATTTTATACGAAGATAGCATATTGCTCAGTTAACTTAACCCTTTTCTATGCATTTAAAGGATAACTAGCAAATGCATGGTGAAACCATGAAATTGTTGTTCGTCATCTATAAGCATTAGTTTTAGAGCATGCCACAAAGTGTGACAAAGAAAATTGTAAAATACCATCACTTTTGTTTCAGTCCATTCATCGTTTTTTTTGGCCAAAATGTGACCGAACGACAACCTGTCACTGAAAATAACATGCTGTCTTCAAACTTGGTAATTAAACTGTTGACTTCAACATGTTCAAGCTCATGCCAAATTTGAGTTTCGGTTTAGACCTTTCTTGAGTCACTATTCGTTTACCGCTGGTCCGATAAAATGCTGTTGACTGTGCTGTTTTTGATCGGCTTTTGCAACTTCCACGACAGCAGCGAAAAATGAATTAACCATTACCGTCCGATCATGGGTTATCATGAGACATTACATTTGACATCTAGATATGACGTGACTCGCAAACAGCTAATAACAAAGGGCATTTCTCATCCTCGATTTTATAGAAATGTTGATAAAAAATGTCAAAAACTGATAAATAATCCAGAAAAACTGGGACGTAAATTACATTCTTTACGTAATAGTGGATATCGACGAGATATTCTGAACAAATCCGTTAAATTGGCTTTGGATTCCAGTGACCTGAAGACTTTACATATATACTGACCTCTCACTGATACTGCCGATGTCTACTGAAATACATGAAGACTCTTTACCAAACCCTTCGGGGAGTTTTGAGTTTGATTTTTCTTCCGTAGTGCGACAGTGTTTTACCAGCAGACTAGATTCCTTGAGCTAGCCGGCAGTTTAGCGGCGAGCACTCTTTGACCCTTCTTTCAAAACAACGGCAATAGAATACTGAAGGAACAAAGCACAAGATTACACAAATCAAAGTCCAGGGACAAGGCAAAAGCAAGAACACCAAAAGACGGAAGACCAAAGACACCACATGACAAAATACACACGAACATTACATATACAACACAAAAAACTAAAGCACTAAGAGTGTGAACTCTAAAAAAAAGAGTGACATCAGGTGCTCCGGAAGGGTAAGCATGTCCTGCTCTGTGCACAGCACCCGTCACATTGTCAATGGATCAATCCAGGGTAAAGTCAAAACCGGTAATGTCAAATCCGGGAAGACGCCAATCTAGCTGAAAATGTCAGTTTTTATTTGTGACACTGACATTTCATATCTATCTATGATGTTGGTGACGACCATAGAATTTCTGAAGAGACGAAAGTAACAAAGGCTGAACATATCCCTGACTCAGCAGTTTTTGTGACAGTGCTTTTGCTCTTTCCACAAAGTCACTGTATGTACTGCACGCTCTACAGTAACGAATTAATTGTGAAATATATACTCCATATGCTGGGAATGCAGGTATATTGCTGCAGAGAAAGGGAAAATTCACAATTGGAAAGTTAAAATCATCACGTTTGTCATATAATCTAGATTTCAGACGTCCATGTTCGTCAATGAATAACAAAAGGTCAAGGTATGAAGCAGAATCGGGTGTATCGGTTGTCTCTTTAATTTCAAGTTCATTGGGGGTAGATACGATGTAAATATTCTTTAATTCTTGGGTTATTAAGAAGAGTACATCGTCTATATATCTGAAGCTGAAATTAAAAGTCTGGGCTAGTTGTTTTTGTTTCTGTTGTATCAGCCCTTGTAAAATCTTTGCTTCATACGAAAAAAGGAAAAGGTCAGCTAAAAGCGGCGCACAATTTGTTCCCATAGGAATCCCTATTGCCTGTTGAAAAACTCGGCCTCCACATTCAACAAAAATGTTGTCGATCAAAAATTCAAGCATCTTAATCACGTCATTTCACTGTATTTCTTGTTTGACTCAGTATGGTTCTTTACAAAATATGTTTTTTATCTTTTCCTATTACCAGATAGGAATACCTGCGTCCTCCGTTTTTGGTACAGAAACATTGATGTATCAGATCGGAAATTACTGTTTTAAGTTTATTCTCGGAAAGAGTTGTATAAAGGGTAGAAAAATCAAAAGTTTGAATGCTATTGTAGTATGCGAGACTGTTTGAGGAGAGCTGTTCAAGTAGATCTTTAGAATTTTTAAGAATCCACATCTGATTCACGCCGCTCGTGGAATTGGCTTTTTCGCAGTAGCTTATAATCAATTTGAGATAAAAATGAGTCAGACGTTTGAAAAGAACGACGAAATATTCTTTAGAGTTATAGCGCCAACCGGAATCGTTTGGCTACTTTCTGCAATGACCTCACTAAATGTCATTGAAGTCGAAATTAAGTTTTAGTGTAATTTATATGATAGAAATCAGTTAAAAAAGATGAATAGGGATAAATCAGTGATATCTTTAGGAGAACTGCCAAGCGGAGTTTTCGATATACTTGATCTACAAGAGGAAGAGGAGATCGTACATTTGTACGATCCTCTTAGAGGAATAAACTTTAGAGTGCGGGTGCCCGAAGATTTACTGGAATTACTAAAGACTCGAGAAGTAGAAGTATTCGCTCGGTGGAAAGATAACTAGTTCCTATCTTAGAGACTGCAAGTCCGACATCGGAATCCAGGAGTTAAAGTCGTTTGAATACCCTTTCCATTTAACAAATACTCTTCTATTTTTGTGATCCCGTCTGATAATCTTTTCTATTCTGTATGTCTCTTGGTCTGTCTTCTGGAGTTCTTGTTCGTAGAAGCTTCCTTCTATTGGCAGGTTATTCAAGTCCGTGATCTTGTAAGTTATTGGTTCTGTGTACTAGATCGTCGAAATAGTAAATACCTCTTCGGTCCAGTTGGGTGTATAACCCTTTTCAAACGTGCCTTTCTTTTTTGATATTCTGACCTTGTCGTCTAGTTTGAATTTTGGGGTCTTTCGACTCTTAGTTTCCTTCGTATCTGGGTAAACGGGGGATTTGCTTGCTTCTACTTGTTTCATTTTGATTGACGAGTGCTTCGTGTTATTGTACTGCTCTACTAATTGTGGAAGTACTGAGGTATAATTGTAGGTGTTATTGGCGGAAAAGTAGCGAAACATCTTACCTTTGAGTGTGCGATTGAAGCGCTCTATTACTACAGCCTTCCCCTGGTTGAAAGTGTGGTACATTCTTATTTTGTAGTTCTGGTTGTAAAACTCTGATCCCTTATCGACCCATAGTAATTCTGGGGTTTTTCCCTCTTTTAGTATGCTCTCGAATCCAACAGCCACTTCTTGTCCTGTCTTTGATTTTAGTGGAACGCTTCAAGCGCATTTGCTGAATACGTCAATCACATTTAGTAAGTATTTGTACCCCTTGTTATCTCTGAAATAAGCTTGCATGTCTACGAGATCTGCACCCTTGGTGTCATCGACATGTGATACTCTTACTTGTCTGAGAGGGAACTTTCTTTTCGCTTGCTTATGTAGTTCTTCAGCTAGTTTGTCTGTCCACTTTATTTTCTCCTTTTTTTTACACCGAGTCCCAGTTTGCTTTTTGCTCCTATTACACCCTGAACTATCTTTTTTTACAGCTTCACCGACTGATGATGGTTGTACTTGTTTTAGGTCAGACATCATCTTCTTGTCACATTTCCGTTTGTCGTGCTGCGCATCATAACAAAGATCATGACTCCTACAAACCCTATCTAATTTGTTCTTGGTGGGTACGTCCATTGTGTTGTAAGGTCCACAGTAATTCGTTCCTGGGAGAGTAATTCCGCCCTTTGGTACCATGGGTTTGATGGCCTTGTGTATGTCAAGTTTACCTCCGGTGGTGCCACGCACAAACTTGGTTTTCGTGATTATGCAGCTGGCACACGTGCTGTATTCTATAAACTTACCGTTGGATAATTGTACGACCCTTGGTGAAAGAGACTCTGTGACTTTTTTCTCTTTTACGCAGTAGCTCATTTTTTGAAGTACTCTTTTAATAATATTTCATTTTTTTTATTGTATCCGTCGGACTAAGGTCTTTGTATATTATGTCGTAGATGTCTTTCTCTGGTGCTTCTCGTAGACAGAAGAATAGACAGAAGTTGCCACATAGAACACTTAGTTTATGTTGGTACTGGATTGTGTTACGTCTGTATTTACCCTTTACATAGTCAATAAATTCTAGTGGTGCTGAAAGACCATAACTATCAAAGTAAATATTCCTCTTATTACGAAAGTCCCAACACACCCAATGAGTCCCTTCCCCACTTTTAGCGTCCAAATTAAGAATACCACACTCATTCTTGTTTGGTCTGATTTGTAGATTGTCCCTACTATAAACCTCTCTGAAAGAGGTAATACGTAGTTTATCAACCCAGTCTAAAATATCGAAGTTAGTTAGCGGTTCAAGCGTCTTTTTTTTTGCATGACGTAGGGTCTGGGTACGCTGTCTACTTGTAGTCCTCTACCAGATGGGCGTTCAACTTGTAGTCTTTTCCGCATTAGGCCGGCCAGCAATGGCACTGCCAAACTGGCTAACATACCAAGGAATCCACCGGTTTGTTGTCTTTTTGTAATTCTAAGACCAGTTCCTGATTTCTATTTGAGTGCTGACTGCAATTGCTCTTTCTTTGTGGGTTTTTGTAAGAGGGTGGTGATTTTGTTGTGTGGTACGTCTGCTGTTACCCTACTACCAAGCACCTGTTTCACCCCCGTTTCAGCTAGAGCGGAGGCCGCTCCGATGCCAAGGGCAGGTAAGAGTTTGGATGCCACTGTCTTTATGACCGGAAGTGCAAGTTTAGCGAGTGCTCCAAAAAAACCTCCATTTTGTGATTGTTTTGTAATTTGTGTCTTTGAAATTCTTATGTGAACCCCAGTACCAGAGGCCTTTGCTTTCTGTATTTTTGTCATTTGTGTTTGTGTTAGCGCCATAGGAAAGTCCCCTTTTAATTGGTTGTTTGTTAGTCTTAATGTTAGAGAAGATATGTTTTTGTATGCTTTAGCTAAATTCTTTCTCTGACCTTCGGATAAACCAAGACTATAGTTAACGTATTTATTCATTTTAAATACCTTAAATAATTACTATATCATTTCCAATTGTGTCCAAAATTATATCTTCTTCGTTCAGTACAAGGGCGAAAATTCCGCAGGGAGCAGCTGGGGGAATGTTAAGTCTGTAATGCAGCGTCAGGGATGTATTGTCCATACTCACCGATTCGTCTGCGTAATTCAAATCATAATAGATTAGTCCGTATAGGGAGCCAAAGTTGATAAGGGTAAGCATGTTCCCGGCGTCATAGTCGTTGCTTGCATTGGGTTTAAAATTACAGGCATCTCTGAAGATTCTGCTGATTTGAGTCGAGCTATATCCCGTTTCCGGGTAAAAGATACCAGAACCAACTTCTAATCTGGCTGTCAGGAGGGTATAATTTGTGTTTGCTGCATTTACTTTAAAAGTGTCGAGTAACAGAGGATTTTGGAGTTGTTCGTTGTGTTTTCCATTTCTTTGTAAGAATATGATTACGTGTTTTGGGTGTTTATTCCTGTTGTAATGCGGTACGACCCTTCAACAGATTGACTCGAGCTACTAGTGTGAATGGATTCTCTTAGGTATGTCCACCGCCTCGGTTTCATGTAATTCTGAAGTACGCTCGACAGACCGACAGAATTCAGTTTTAGTCTGGGGATCCAAAGTTCAAAGTGTGTAATTACAACTCTACCGTCATCAGCACCAGCGGCCTTGAACAGCAAGTAATTGTCGTTGTTTATTTCTACGGCTATTCCCATCTGTGCTGGGGGTAAAAGATTTTGTTCTAGTGATTAGAAGAATGAAAATCTGTTCAGTGGTATTTCTGCTGTTACCTCTGCAAGTGCATTTGTGAGCGCGGTTCTCGCCTTAAACCCTGAATTGTCATCAGTAGTTGCAACATTATCCGGGTAAATAAAGCTGTTTTTGCCTAGACTACTCACATATCCGTCTGAAAGTGTGAGTAGTGATTTGACGTGATTTGCAAGTGATATGTTGTTGCAGTCGTACACTATTTTTCCATTTTGTCTGACTGTCATTTGACTGAGAAAATTGGTTACATCTGAAATAACAGATACTGTGTCATTATCTAGTGCTGTTCCGTCAGCTAGTTTATCTACTTTGAACTTGATCAAATATACCCATTGTACCAGCCATAAAACGAAGCCCTATCGTTTATGCTAAATTTGTAGTCCGTTTTGACTTGTGCTTGTCCATTTGGGGGAGTTCTTATGGGAGTGTCTAATAAAAAGTTACAATACTCAAACCGATCGCAGAACTGTGTCCTCTAAACATTTTTTCTTACTAGATTATTATTTTCTTTCTTATATAGAAATATGGCAGAGTTTAGAAGTCGTGCTTTGGACAGCTTGAAGCAAGATTTATGTTCGGAAGTCCGGACATGTGAAAAGAAACTAGAAAAAAACAAACGAACAGCCAACATTGTGTCATCTGCGCTTACCATTTGTACTAGTTTAAACGTTATTACAACTGGCTCTGCAGTCGGTATTTCGGCCTCAGGTATTGGCATAATAGCTGGTGCTCCATTGAGTTCGTTGGCTGTGATGAATTCTATTACTATTCTTATTTTAAATGCGTTTTCCAACAGAAAGAAAAAACGACAAAAACAATTGGAGAAAAGACTTGCTTTGGCAAGAAAGATTAAGTTTAAGGTTGCAAACGAAATAAGTCAGGCTTTAAAAGATGAGAAAATTTCTGGAGAAGAATTTAAAGGTATTTTTTGTTATATACTTCTGGAGTGCTTAAAGCAGAGTCTTAAGTGTTGGAGAAAAAAAAAAAAAAACCTACACGGTTTTTTTTTTTTGCAAAACCTACACATTTATTTGTTATATACTACTGTCAACAAACATAAGATTATCAGCAAGAATATGCTTAAAAAATTGCCATCAGTTGCCCGACGAGGGGAAATGAGACAACACAATATACTCACGATATATTGATTAACTGTTCCTTAATTCAAACTAATCTGGATGCTTACACAAACTTTTGAGAAACATTCATGTTCTCTCCTTTTCCAATCTGTCTCACAGGTTAAAATTCAATAAGAAATTTCTTCTCTGACTAAAATCTTTGACGTTTCTCTATTATCTGTTTACATGTTATTTTGTTTACGGCATATATATTGCCTCTAACCGTCCTCGACCTGTAATAATATTTGTTGAGTTGTTTCCGGACAGTACCCGAATGCAAGGGGGCATTGGACGCGTAATAAACCGATGTAACCGACTATTTCTTTCGAAATACCTGAACCATACAATACCATTGAGTTTTTAGGTAGTTTTGCACCCGCTTTGTCTATTTGCCTCTTGGACTTTGCCTCTTATCAAATCTTTTCGGTTATTGCGTTTTACCCAATTCTGTATGCGGTGAAAGATTGTAAGATTGAAATTTCTAAGTGAAATAAAAGTGATAAATAACAGTGAAATTATTTTCCATAATTTCACTCTAGGAAGTGACGTCACAATAAACGTTGTCAACGTCGTTGTTCAGTAAACGTCTCAGCGGATTAACATGGAAAACATAATTCATGCAATGAATCTTAAAATAAACCACTAAATTTAAGAGGAGCTATATAATGCAATCAGTATGATAGGGGAGGGGGTTTGGATCCAAGAAAACGAGTTTAACCCCACCGCAATTTTTGCGCCTGTCCCAAGTCAGGAATATGTTGGTCATTGGCTTGTCCTTGTTTTCTTATAAACATTTAGTTTTTTGATACTTTAGTTATTGGATGTAGTTTGTTTCCATTGATTTATTCATTTTTTACCTTTTTGGGGCCATTTAGGGCTTGCTATATGGTGTGAGGTTCCTCACTGTGTTGAAGACCTTACGGTGACCCCTAAATGTTTTGTTTTGGGTCGTCTTAAGCTGGATATGGGGTGTTGTCTCCTTGATATTTACCCCATTTCCTTTCTTTTTCATATACAAATAAGTCCCGATTTAGGCAGACTACTATACATGTAACTCTATGACTATTATCATGAAAAACAAAATAATATGACAAAACGTAATTAGAAAGAAAAGTCAAAGAGTGCTCGCCGATAAACTGTCGGCTAGCTCAAGGAATCTAGTCTGCTGGTATAAACTGTCGCACTATGGAGTGTCTTCCAGCGAAGAAAATAATATCAAGCAAGTTATATCATGTGTTTCGATACACTCGATAAAAGGTGGTTAAAACACATTTTGTCACTTGTCTTAACATCAAATTAGCTATCAGTAGTTTATAACACTTCAATAATAAGATAATGCGTAGATAATGCATCAATCTGTACATTTTATAAAAATAAAGGGAACGTTTATACTTTGTAATGTGTACTAATGAATTTAATATGTGGCCCTATGAATACCATGTAAAATTAATAATTCTTTTGATTTCACTAGAAGTTGGTTTATTTCACGCTGCAGGTAAGTGCAAACGTTTATATGTGATTGAAGTATACTAACAAAGCGTCATGTATGTTTTTTTTTACATTTGAGACAAGCAAGGAAAAGTATCAAGCCTGATGAAATATACTTTCCATCATTTTACTGTGGAGATAAGAATTGCACGTGAACAAATCTATCATGATTGATTTATTTTCTCTCGGTGAATTGCTAGGAACTGCTCGACGTTAACTACAGTCTGGTGGCACATAAATCGTATTAAATGCTTTGAATATAAGACCCTGTTCATACTTACAATATTTGAATCGATCGCGATCGATTCCAATCGGTTTTAGCGGTTCATACTATAAAAAGATCAATTGCGATCGATCTTATTTCGTACGATTAAAAGACTTGGTAAAAAAAATCGATTCAAATAGAGACGATTATGGCGTCGGTGTGAACAATAAGGATCGATTGCGATAGATTGAAGTGTTTTGAATAAGCATGCGATCGATCGCAATCGGTTCTAATGAGAACGTCAAACCTGATTGAGATCGATCGCAATCGATTCAGATGTTTTAAATGTGAACATAAACAGGTTTGAAAAGAATCGATCATAATTTGGATCAATCGCGTTTAGCTCTAATATGAACACGGTCTTAGAGAAACTTGAAAATGTTGGAAATGAAGTTTCTTTAGGACAACAAATCTTACATCGAAAACGAAGTTTTAGAAATCGCATACCTCCTTAAGTAAGCTTTGAAGAGCTCTTACTCGGCAAGCCTCGGCAGATAAAAATAAAAATATATTGCATTGTAGTCTGAGATTTCTTGATCTTGCAATTTTATAGATGCAAGATACTGCTATTCTTTGGCCCCTTATTTGTATTGAAAATATAAATTACACATCTGTAAGTAGGCAGCAAATGTGCAATGTATGATTCCGAATACCTACGGTGATGTTAGTATCGGAAAATTTAACAAGGTCTACTGCTGGATATGAACCATACTTTATTGTCATCGTGTAATATGGTACAGTTCTAGATTTCCCGTTAGGAGGAATGACTCGGTAACCGACAGCTATGTTTTTATATAAAGCCTAGGTGGCCGAGTGGTCTAGAACACCATACAAAGTGCAGGCTGTGTTGTCATAGATAATCATAATGTATGGGTTCAACTCTAGCCGTAGCTAACTTTTCATTTGTCTTCAACTAATTAGAAATTGCCCGTGTGAGCATAACAGACAGTGTTTTCGTATTACATACAATATTTAAGTCACCTGCAAACCTGAAAAGGCAAAAGGTGGCACGTTTTCATTACCAATTATACTATTTAATTTACAGAAGACTAACTATATAAACAGGACAGACAAACGGAAGCAAATGGATGACAAAAGTTCTTTCTGGCTATAACGTTAAGTATGATAATGGTGCTTGCAGTGACTTATTTATAATGTCGCCAAAGACATTGTCGGGCTAACATGTTGTTGTTCTACGTTTCTTCTGATATTATTGTTTTTCTTCATCCAATAATTTTTGTTCCGATCGACGACTTTCTGAAATTTATGTTTTATGTTGATAATTTTTGAAATGACTGCCATTTTCAAGATGACCGCAATTTTACGTTGAAAATAAGGATTCATTATCTACTTTGCAAGATTTAATCCTATTTTGTATAAATGTTCAGTTAGATGAGAGGAAGGAATTAACGCAATTTTTTTTTAATGTCAGCCATTTCAAAATGTCAGCTTTGTCCGATTTCAGTGCAAATTGATTGTATGGGTAAATATTTGGGATGAAAAAGAGATGGAGTCATCGAATTAGTTGTCCGGGGTGAAATCGGTTATTTCTCACAAAATTGGCAAATCTAGTCAAAGTAAACTGTCTTAAAATGGCTAATGAGGAGATTTCAAACTACGTACAAAGCTGGACCACCCTCTGAAGTTTTATGTTGTGTGTTAAAAAATTTCCGAAGAGCGGTTACTAACAAGATTGCCGTCATTTTACGTTTAAAAGTTGATGATTCAACATCTCGGGAGTCGCTTTGCAGAATTTGTTCAGTTAAGTTAGTTAAGAGGAAGGAAATTTCAAAATGGCTACTATTACCAAGATGGCCATCAAAATACGTCAAACAATTTAACTTTTTCCGATATCGATGAAAATTGATTTCTAGGTAGATTCTGAAGCTGCAGATAAGATGGATGGAATCATGCAATTATTGTTTTGGGTTGACATCGACTATTTCTCGCAATTGCAAATCTAGTTTCATATTACTATTATTGTTCATTCAATTTAAACGAATTGATCATGGTTGCTGCATGATAGCAATTAAAATAAACCGTGCATGTTTGTTGAAATAGCGGATTTTGAATCTAATTCAGTTTTGGTAAATGCACAAGTTACTTAAATGTTTGCCACTTTCAATGACTCATGTCTGTTCATGCTGATCAAATAAAGACATTTGGAGGAACAAAGATGCTAAAAACACATATCATAAAGACTACCTTAAAATCAGTCTTGCATAAACTCTCCTCAGTTTTTTTCTGCAAGCTAGATATTTCAAATTTCAAAAACCTGTTCGGGCCAGCATCGAGATTCTCGACTACTGGGCTTGTTCATATACTTTCGTGGCTTAACTGTATACCATCATTTACCAGAGATAATCGTGTATTATTGCAAAATGTACAATGATCCCAACATTATACCATATTTTAGCAATACTTTCCGAATGCTTATACTTATTTCTTGGTTGACTCGTGCACCAGTTTCATGTTGTAAGTCCCCAAGAGTAGCATCAGCCCTTTCTGACATAACTGACCAAAAACTTATATTTTGGAAAAGTTTTAGGTGCTAAAGTTTAGAAAAAACGTATAATCCTATTAATTAATGTAGGGATATGGAGTAAATTCACATTAGACAAAGTCTCTTCAAATACACGCCTATAGTAAAACAAACAATGGAACAACGCTTTTGTTATTCTTCTTCATTTGGAATACTCATGAGGCTTTCAACAATGAGCTTTGTTCATACCTCACAGTAAAATCAAAACAACCCCTAGTTTCGCTTTGAGCGGAATTCATTGCTAGATGTCGAGCAACGCTACATCCATGTTTATCATGTCATGGATGCGGGATTGTCAACGAACATAAAATTAACTGGCAACGTGATATCCCACGTTAAACCTTCTGTATTCATTTAATTTTGGCATTTACCTTAAAACTCATTTCTGTACTATTATCTCTGGAGCTCTGAAATCTGATTTGATCTCAAGGTTTTGAAATGTTTTGATTTGGTCTGCTTTTTAGGATGTTCGCTCTTTTATTTGAAAACAAATAGCATGTCAGTAAGTAAATAAGTTTTCGCAGAAAATTAAAGGAAGAAATTAAACAAATACCGGATAATCTGCTGATCTCATTTTTGAGTTCTAAGATTAAAATTCTTCGAGAAACTGAACTCTCTTAATTTGTATAGGTTAAAATCAAGCAACTTTTTACAATGAAAAATCAGATAAAATAATGAAAATTTATTGAAACTTTGTCAGAATCTTCAAAATGTATCAAATAAGGTGTCCATGGGCAATTTTAATCCACCGATATTCTACAAATACAAAAACAAGACTTGATAATATCTTTAAGAGTCTTGCGTTTTCAAAATGGTAATATTTACTGCATTGTGGGTAGAAGTTTTCATTAAAATGGATAAACGTATTGCACAGCGTAAAACGTGTTTTTGATTTTTTTCATATAAACGATTTCCATGGTCATTAAAAGTACATCATATTCTACGCCTTTTTAAATAGTCAAAAATGGCTCATTTTTTCTGACTTTAATTTTTGGGTTTGGGTATTATGAAAGTCAAATTTTTACCCGACTGACCTTTTTATCTTCTGTTCATTCCATTGAGCAAGTAATTGAGCAAGCAGGCTTCACACAATTACACAATAATAATACACAATTTTACTATGGCATATATATATAATTCAGTATTAGGTATAGATAGCTCAAATATATATATTCAACTATAATTACATTTTATGAATATTCATTTGAATTCCGTCAGTTTGATAGGTGAACATCGATCACGTGGCATTTCAATGTGAAGTTGCAATTCCCATGAAATACATTTGACCACGTGTTCACTTGGCGGATAAATTTGTATAAATAGAATCCCAATGTACATGATGTACTTCTCTGTAAATAAAGGCATTTTTTTTATATTTCGGGTTAAAATATAATTATAAGAATTGAATGCATTATTTTGTAGTTTCATAGGGACTATGAAAGGGTTGACGGGCGCACATTTTCAAAAATGTGCTTCGGTCAACCCTTTCATATCCCAATGAAACTTCAAAATACTGCATTCAATTCTTAAATAAATGAATATTTAGAAAATGCAAGCATTCTTCTCAAGCCAAAGCATGAATACAAGCGACTAGCACAAGAGATTAGAAATTAAAACTTGATTTGAATAATAATATCAACAGAGAAAACCAGCCGTAGCAAACGAAATTTCAAAATAAGTGAGAAGTAAATAAAAATCAATTATAACAAAAACAAGCAGTTAAAAAGATGTAACATAGCTGTAAGTGGCGGGTGGGTGGATAAATCAAACGAAGAAAAATTTTAAATGTGCCGCGAAGTATATATATATCACGGGGTATAAAGTCTAGTTTTATTTTTGGATGGATGGTATAAAATAATGCTATTTCCGGTCGGATGCGAGGAAAACCACAACAACATCACAAGTCAGGGTAAATAAAAATCTTAATGTCTCTCATACAAAGTATATTTCACTTAAATGAATATTCTCATTCTTTAGCTATCATGAAAGGCTTTCTGGGGCCGCATTGGTTTTTGCAAAAAACTATCTTGTTTTTGTTGCAAATCACGTCAAATGCAGCTACCGTTGTTTTGTTTATTTGTCAAATTCGTTTACATTGCCTAGAATTCTGTATCTAAAGTCATTTGATTTACGTTAAAGGTAGATTTGGAAACATTAAAGCCGGTTTTGAACCTTAAAAACCTTTATTCATAAAACCATTATGTAAACATGTAAAACATTAGATTAAAACGTTTCATGGTTGGATTCAAAGGGGACAAAACAATTTTGGTTGGATGTGAGAATTTCTTAAAACCAAATGAGATTCTTCAAAAGTTTCCACCCGATTTGTCTGTTTGTCTTATGAACTTTGGCTCTTCACAACTCTGTTCGGTAATTTTGCTATTTAATAAATTGTTATATTATGAGGTCGTTACTGAAAGCCTCATGGTGAATTCAGAATAAGGAACAATAAAAACGTTGTTCCATTGCTGGTTTTTTTTCATGTATTTGTATTGACTTTGACCCATGCGCATTTACTAAATATCCTTCAATTGTTACGTATATCAAATTATGCATAATTATATTATTTGCATGTACAATGTAGTTATTAATACTCTGTTTAGAAAAAGGCGGATTTCCCCTTTTAGCGCTGATGTTTATACCCCGATCCGAAGGAGGAGAGGGTATAATTTTTTACCAGTGTCCGACATTCCTTCCGGCACAACTTTTGGCAAGGTTTTCTCTACCAGGATAAATGATACAAACTTGAAATTTGGTATAATCTTTTCATAGCCATATTGTGGGATACATTCTCAGACTTGTCAGCTTACTTCTATCGGTTTACAGGTTAGTATTTTCTCTTAGCCTCGACTAAGACAATTTCCACCCTTCCGTCCGCCAATACTTGAAATCACAAGTCACAATTTGGCATGAGTTTTCGAACTTGGTTTGATAGTACTTCCGGTTTATCAATAGTCGGTCATTTTTTTTTTTTGCATTATAGAGTAACCTCAAAACTACATTGTGTAATAGGTAGTTTATCACTTCAACTTACATCTTATTTTCCGATTTCATTTTGAACCCTGCAATATCGAAATTTAAGAAACTATTCTTTAAAACGAAGGATTATCTCCCTCTTGCAAATCTCTCCTTAGATGATTTTGGCTTTCCCATTTAGATTCAATTGGTAATTTGTTGTCTATCAGATTTTACACATATTTCGGTATGTGGATTTCTTAATGTTTTGATATGATCTGCACTGAAAAGACAAACAGTCTAAATGCGCATATGCATAAACTATGTAAATTACGAGTTACTTCGGTATTTTGTTATCGGTACCAAATATCCAGTGTGTAATAAAAATAATTGAGTGATTGCATTTAAATTCAGAAAACCGGATTGTTTATAATGATTTGGTGTGGGGTGATACATCGAAGATCTTACTGTTGCAAATATCTATTTTCAAACTCTGCTTACGAGCCGCCAGAAAACCCAATTTTACATTCTAAATTTTATTGATGGAATGAAGCGGAATCCAATGTTCTGTAGATTTTAATAGCGTGTAAATAAATGGAAAGAGACAACTTCATTAAAAAGAGTCTTGAGAGATAAAATTCAGTACTTCGTTTATTATAATGACTCTAAAGGCAAATGTGTTGCATCCAACCATTTTTACCTATATTGTTGTCATCCAACCAGTATTGATTAAGTCTTAATTTTTTTCTATATTAGACCATGTTTAATTCAGAACTCAAGAAATATATGTCACATTTTTCAAATACACATGAAAGAAATTATCGGAACTTGCTTTTCAGCGTTTGCAGCCTTCATCTCAGCATGTGTGGTTTTAATTTCCGTGCATGGACGCTGATTGACACGATTTGTGGACGAATTTACCAACGATTTAAATGTAATGTTTAGGCTATCGTTCTCGAATGACACATGAAGAATGTACATACATTTAAGAACTTTGAAGCATTAGAAAATAAAATAAGTCTAGTTGTTTAAGTCAAGCCATCTCAAAGCCAACCACTTTCGACTTATTTTTTTCACATCCAACCAAAACTTAAACTAGACTTTATACCCCGTGATATATGAGCTGTGTGTTACCTAGCAACTAATGAATGGCCAATCAAATGAATGACATGTGCGGAACACATCGGTTACCAGGAAGGAAACAGTGCTGCACATGGTAATTATTTATTTTTAGTAAAAGTTATGTAAATTATCAATAAATTGAAACCGAAAAATTACATGCCTCACAATATATAGAAATATAAATGATGATCTATCGCATTTAGGTCACTGAAAATTATGAATGGACATATTAAATTGAGCCTTCGCACTCCTTTAGAAATCAATGGGATCATTTTAATCAACATCTTAAAATTATTTCCACTTTTTAATTAAAAATCTGAAGGTAGTTTCATATATTGATCCGAGTAGCGACATCTGTTTATTAACAGTAATCAAGTAATCGTAACCTTTTTGCACATGTAATCAGTAATTGTTCGTAATACTGAAAATTCGGAAATTTTAGTAAATTTTCACACAATATGGTAATCAAATAATCAGTAAATGTTTTAATAATCAAGTAATCATTGCAAAAAATACATGGTAATGAAATAACCACCATTTAACTCCATAATAATCAGGTTTATCAAGAAACTCACGCAAAGGCTCATTATTCATGTTCTTAAATAAACCGCATTACTATTTCGAGTATTTACTTGAAGTGTAATATAACTCATATGGGTCGTCTTACTCCGCGACTCATATTCAAATTCTTCATTTAGCGTTTCGGAAAAACATTTATAGTCTTTAGAATATTTATCTTCACCTCGCGCACGCTCTAGATTCGAGTTTCGCAGTGCAACATTACAACGTTTTAAAACAGAATTACGTTCCTTTTTAGGCGGACTTTTTTCGAGAACAACGACTTACAAATGTACAACGACTGGAACAACGAACAACGACTTACAAATGTACAACGACTGGAACAACGACTTACAAATGTACAACGACTGGTTGATCTCTTGGTCTTTTCCAGTTGGTTGGTCTTTTGGTCTTTTCCAGTTTGGTCTTTTGGTCTTTTCCAGTTTTTCAACTACTTGGTCTTTTGGTCTTTTCCAGTTTTTTTTTATTTTGTTTGACTAATTTTTTTCCAGTTTTTAATTTTGTTTATTTATAGGAAGCAACATTTTAAACTTTTTTACGAGATGCAGCTTTGATTTTTTTATGTAATTTATTTCATTTTTTTTTTTTTTTTTTATTTTACCATTTTTTTTCTGTCAACTATTTATGTAACATTTTTATAATTAACCGGTAAATTTCATTGACTTTTCACGGATCGCGATTATGAGAGTTGGGTTATTTCCCTTTCGAAATTATCTGGAATCTCCACAATCTTATTTTTTAATCAGGATTTTATCTATGTTGATATTTTGTATTACTAGTCTTACAGAAAATTTAAGTTTTGCGCTACAAAAGGTTAAAAGAATTTCATACAATATTTATTTGTTATTTTGCAAAACAATTTCATTTTACATACAAAGTAATAGAAAGTTGAATTTAAATCTTCACAATCTAAAGACGTAAGTCTAGCTGAAAATGTCCACTTTCAATTGGGGTACTAACACGTCATACAGGGATTTGACTACCGACTTTGACATTTTCCTGGATTGTCTCACTCACAGTGTCACAGTGTGCGGGTGCTGTTAACAGAGCAGGACATGCTTACCTGATGTCACTCTCAGTTTCACTGGAGTTCACACTGTGAGTACATTTGTTTTGAATGTTATGATTTCTATTTCTGTGATTTGTATCTGTCTAACGTCATTGTTTTCTGTGTCTAACGTCATTGTTTTCTATGTTCTCGTTTTGGCAATCTCTTTGGACTTCAATTTTTTTAAATTTCACTCCTTTGTTCCTTCGGTATTATACTGCCATTGATTCATTCCAACAAGCACGAAGTTTACCATTTGTACAGGAATTCAGAGATCTTATATTTGGGAATGACAGGATATGAACGTTATAGTAAATAGTAGGCTAGAACTCCGATGAAGGGCGCATAGTTGGTAAAATAAGCTTAACTTCAAATTTCACTGATGACAAACAGCAAATAAACGTGAACAATATTTAAACTGGCGCGAAACATTGTGTCTTGCTACACACGAACATGACCTCCAGGAATGCAGTCTGATAACAGTTTTACTTCCTGTTTCCAGTCTATCTCTGTTTCCAGTCTTTCTAGTATGACATACGGACACAGTCAAACTGCGTATCAGCAGCAATAATGAAAAAAAAAACTTATAAATCCGAGTTGGAGAGCTTTAATCCACTTTCTATCTGAAACCATTATCATTCTTACTGATATTGACAAAATAAATTATAAATGACTTTTGACGGATGTTGGGTCTGGGTGTTGGAACCCCTCCTCCCTTTCTTGAATCTAAAATTCGTGCAGATTTTAAGCCAAAAAAAATATATAAAACAGGCACAAAGTCGACCGAAAACCCCTTTTTCTGGAACCCCATTGGAACCTCCCTATTCTTTGAGGGCTGGGTCTGCCGATGAATAACTAAAAAAAACAAAATGACTGTAAATTAAGTTTCCACTGATAGATATGTCGACAACTTATGTCCTTTAGAGCAGCACAAATCAAAATTTTCGGAAGACTAAGATATGAAATATGTTTAAATGCTGATAAAAAAAATAATCAATGGAATCTGAAATAAGGCAAAAATCAGCTGTAGACTCAACTTTACTTTATTTATTTGTTTTGTCTTTGTCATGCTGTCCCAATTCGTGTTGGATATGAATCGCCGTGATTTTGGATTTTTTATTTTGGATTCCCCCTTCATTATTGTTTGCCTCGATTTTCGTTTGCCGATGTACTTTATCTAAGGAAGTACTTGTTAGTTTTAAATAATAATTTCCCTAAATTTATAAATATTGCAAGATAATAACAGTTACCGTTTTTCGTATTTTATGTTGTTTTTTTACTGTTTTATTTATCGTTTTGTTTTTGTTTCTTTCTTCTTCTTTTTTTCTTTGGGGGGGGGGGGTTAGTACAGAAAGTTGCTTGGATTTTATTTTCTGCATATGCGCATTTCGACAACTTATGTCTCTTCAGTGCAGATAAAATCTAAACGTTGGAAGACAATTAACTAAAAGATATTTAAAAAAACTGATAGAGAACAAATAACCAATATAACCTAAATGTAAAGCCAAAATAATCTAAGGACAGAGCTTTGCATGAGGGAGATACTCCTTAGTTTTCAACAAACTTTACAAGAATTTAGATATTGTAAGGTTCCAATAAGAATCCACTTCGGGTCAGCACCAAAGTACTGACAACTGGGCTTGTAAATATCCTCGGGGACTAACAGTCCACCCGCAGAGGCATCGACCCAATTGTAACAAATAGCTAAATACCGAAGTTACTGTGAATTTATTTTCACCATAAGCGCATTTCGACAACTTATTTCTCTAAAGTGCAGATGAAATCTAAACGTCGGAAGACCATTAACTCAAAGATGTTTAAAAAACTGATAGAGAACAAATAACCAATATGACCTAAATGTAAAGCCAGAATCATCTAAGGACAGAGCTTTGCATGATGGAGATACACCTTAGTAAATAACTAAATACCGAGATACCTGTTTTTTTTCTAAGTTTAGATATTGCAAGATTCTATATATAAATAATCTCTTTTTCGGGCCAGGAAAGAGGTAGTAGGCTACCATGTGGATGAATATATTCCAGAGACTAACAATACATCACCAAAGTTGATAAATATTCCCCGGGACTAACAATCCATCACCAGAGACATCCACCCACTGATAATAAATAACTAAATTGCAAGATTCTACACAATTTATAGTTTTTGTTTCTCGGATTTGTACCGAGGTACTACACTACTGGGTCAGTGGGTGGATAGCGTCGGAACTAATGGTCCACCAGCAGAGGCATCGACCCAGTGGTAATAAATAATTGAAATACCGAAACTGCTGTAAATTTTGTTTCTGCGGAAAGATGGTCGTTTCGACAAATGCTGATAAGTGTTTATTTATGCCCTTTTTAAACTAAGTTTGAACAGAATTTTAAGCATCTAAACACAGTAACAACAGCAAGTTCTGTGTCCACACTAATATTTTGTAAAAAGAAATAACGTATGTTTAATTATTTAGGTCTGAGGCCACCGCTCACTTGGTATGACGCTTTTAGTGACTGTTCAATTGCTGCTGGAAAACTCTCTACTGAAACAAAGGGTATATCTAATGAAGAAATAAGTTGTAGTGATTTGCCTGTGCCAGAAGGCAAAGAATATTGGGCTGGGAATATTATTATAGTTTCGCAGCTTATATCAATTGAAGGTGAGCAGACATCATGGACAGTCAAATGTATTCACTTATGTAATATTTCATTCTACTCAACTGAATATAGATTAATTATTACTCAATCGAAAACATGTTTAAATAGGAGTACCCGAGAGGTACAGTGTCATACATTTAGTCCATATCTAAAATATGAGAAATAAAAAAAAACAACTAAACTGGAACAGCTCACCAGTTGCAGCAAGTTCGAACCTTGCTACGACTTTTTGCGCGTTTAACGATAGTGCTATTAGCATAATGATATACATAATAAGTAAATACCTGCAATGCAGCAGTTAAATGACTAATTGTATCTATATACATAGAGTTTATATCCTTGTTACATTCAATCAACACGACATATTTGTAAACAAATACAAACACGTGTTCTACAGTTAACATAAACACGTGTTCAATCAGTCTTGATAAATGCATTTAATCGTGTCAAACAAGTCAGATTATCATAAATAGAACCATGTGTTAAATGATGTCTAACATGCCTTACATGTTTGTCTTGGGGGTCTCTTTTGCTGTTGTCTCCAAATTTCTTTCGATTTTGAATTGTTCTGTACTTTGTATTTTTTTTTTGTAATCACATAATTTATTCTTGCTTTATTCTTCCATCTTTGCATTGGACTTGTTGGAAATCAGGCAAGATAATAGTATTAGCATAATAGACCTGTGATCATGTGAAGAAAACCACACTCTTCGAAATAAAAATTCCCATACTGGATATGAATGCCTATTTAATTGATACTACTGATATTTCCTGATCGGCGTCGTTCCTTGACCTTCATCTTGAAATTGACAACTGAGTTACTACACAAACTAAGCTGAATGACAAATCCAATGACTTCACTTTTCCAATAGTCAACTTTCCTTTTCCTTGTAGCAACATTCAAAAGGCCTTCATATGGAGTTTACAACTCCCAACTCGTTCGATAATCAAGGGTCTGTGGTCAATACTGCGACTACCCTAATAGAGCGCCCTTGCTTAAAAATAGGCTACATAAGCGAGACTTATGTTATCCATAACTTGATGTCATCACTACATAAGTTTATCGGTCGACACTACGATCTTGTGACATGCTATGGGTTATCTGTTTTCTATATTACAACATAATTTTTCCTTTTACTGCGAAATGTTCGCTTTCCTCTACCTGATTTGACTTTACTACCGGATCTGACATGTTCAACACGACTGGTGTCTTATAGGAAAAAGGAGATCCTTGCTCTACCGATGCACATGATCTCCTCCATGGTTTTTATTGGGTCTGTGTTGTTCATCCTTATGTATGTCTTCATTTTTATTTCTGTCCCATAGTCATGTGGTGTCATTATTTCTTCAGGTTTCCTATGTTACCGTTGTCCCTGTATTTTTCGTATTTAAATTGACGGTTCGGTTCTCGCTTACTCTAGTTTCATGAATATTTGATATAAACATGCCTTTCATTATTAACAATTAAGTATACTACAGATACTTCCACACCGGCCTCGTTCCTTGACCTTCATCTTGAAATTGACAACAGAGCTTCACTCCTAATCAAGCTGAATGGTAAACGCAATGACTTCACTTTTCCAGTAGTCAACATTCCATTTCTTTTAAGCAATATTCAAAAAGCCTTAATATGTAGTTTTCATCTTCCAACTCATTCGCATCTCAAGGGACTGTGGTCGAAACAGCGACTACCTTGATAGAACATGGTTACTTACAAATAGGCTAGTTAAGCAAGTGTATGTTTTCCAACCTGAAGACATCACTACATAAGTTTTACGGTCGACACAACGATGTTGTGGACTGCTATGGACTGCACTTTTATCTACCAGATTTGACTTTACTACCGGTGTGGATCCTTAAAGAAGCAGGAGATCCTTACTCTACCGGGGCACCTGATCCCATCCATTGTTTTTATTGTGGCCGTGTTGTTCATCTGTATGTGTGTCTTCATTTTTATTTTCAATCCCGCAGTCATGCGTTGTACTTGTTTCCTCGGGTTTCCTATGTTGTCGTAGTCCCTGGATTTGTCGTTTTAAACCTGACGGTTCGGATTCACTAACTTCATTTTCTTATCTTTATAACTCTTTCATCTCTGTTCGAGTTTATATTTTCGCCTACTTTAAAAAAGAATACTGCAAATTAGACTACTAATAACAACAACAAATGAATACCGAAGCAAAATAATAGTTCATGCAAGGCAATTTAGAGTTAACTTGAATGTAAACAACAAAAATGACAAACAAGTTTACAAGAAATTCATACAAGTAAGGAAGTACCAATGTGAATCAACATAAAAAGGGAGGTCCATAAAATTTGTGTCACAAGAATCAAACCTTTCAAAAACCCCAATTGTTTCGAACGCCGTTTCTTTTAATTCAGTATTGGAAATTTTTCTTATAGAATTGCAAACAAGATAACGGCAAACACCTACAGTGGCCGTAAACTACAATATGGTGAATAAAAGGATATAGAGTAAATGCACATGAGACAAAGTCTCTAAAAACATGCTAAAACAAGAAAAGGTACAACGCTTTTAACTCAGAAGCAAACTGAACCAGAAAATAACTTAATTAAATAAAGTCAGAGACAAATATAAATAACAGTAGGAACTCTGGATAGCCACACTTGGTACCGGCACTATCAAAAGCCAGCGATAGGGTTAAACCGGTTTATGGATAACGGCACTTCCCCTTTTTCCATCCCGTTTACATGTTTGTAAGAGGCTATGCAGAAATTACGTTTTTTGTTTTTGTTTTTTGTAAATGATCCAACATTAAATAAAAATGTTATTCTCTATGCTCATCCTTTCTAACCTGTTCTTTTATATAGCGAGATTTTTCACTTAATAACTACAAGGTTGTATACTTTGTTGCAGGGTGTTTTGAAAGGATTGACGAAACAAACTTTCACAAATTTGGCAGCGTGTCATTTTCAGAATGTTATCAATTGTGTAATGGAACATTTTTATACAAATTTGAGGTAAGATACATTATCTCTGTTGATGCAATGAGTAAAAATGTATTAAGCCCGTATCGTTAGCAAATTTGTATTCTCTGTAAAAATGTGTGATAAGCTAAGAAGGCATACGGACAAAATCCCTTGTAAACACATTTTAACATCGCAATTGATTGATTGATTATGCTAAGTTCTGATTATAAAGAATACGTTAGCTGAAAGGAAGCTGGAAGCTGGAAGAATCAACACTTCTTGTAGATAACTATCCTCATAGCTTACCGGATGCATGGATTTTTAAGCCTTCGCGCATCTTGACCACCCCTTTTCTTACGAAGCAATTACTCTGAAACATACTTTGACAATCCCAAGACATTGCCCAGCTAATTAACTTTTTTTCGTTCTCTTTTTCTCTTTTTAATGCAAATCCGAAGCTTGGTATCATTGAAGTTATACATGTACATGAGATGTAATTTGGTTAAAATCGCTTATGAGTCATAATACTGTCTTTTCTTGAACACATAAAGGTATATAAAGTTAACGTACATGGGACAAAATCCCTATGAATATATGGCATGACAAAGCAAATGAAACAACGCTTTTATTGCCACCCTTTATCCCGAAATCACCTTGCATTTTAACTTTGACTTGCACAGTAATAATTATCTTTAAAGTGCTCACTTTAACACCATTCATGAATTGTTCATGACAACTTCTATAAGATGGTAAAGATTCAAAGTGTGTTGATGGTTTTTTATGCTGATGAGGATTGAAAATGTAGTTGTGGGAATAGTTTTATAACTGTTATTGAAACAGTGTTTATTCGACTTAGCGCCTTCTCACATAAGGTAACTTTTTTTGCTGTTTTAAATCAAATGGTCTCAGGTTTCGGAACTCTATAAATTAACGTGACGGAAATGTACAGACTGAAATTGAAAGGCATCCCACCACCACCTAAGAGTCAAATAATTTGACTATTCGATGGAAGTAAAAGTTCGTTTTAGAACGTTATGATTCTAACCCAAACAAACAATATTTTCCGAATTAAATGTTTAGTTTTCCTTTTTAGTTCATCTATAAGTAACGGAAAATACAATTTTATTTCCTTTTTAGTTTCACGTAAAGAATATTATATGTTAGTAGTACTATGATGGCATTTGTACAAAAGAATAAATGAGGTAACTATATATCCCCAGTTTCAGTACAATACAAACATTTAAATGCAAGATGTTTATAAAATTAATGGATAATTTATATCGTTTACTTCAATACAAACAGAATATGAGATGTTATTCAATGCTTATAAAAGAAAATGCTTTAAAAAAATAAAAACGTCAATTTGATTTTTTAGCAACATTCTATACATATACTTCTTTCTCCAGAACAGTGTCCAGTGCCTTTGTGTTCCGCAAAATTATAACCCGGGAAATAAAAATGTATATGATTGTTATCGATACGTAATTACAGCAAGATCTTTCGTCTGGTGGCTTTTTAAAAGTAGGTGCTTTTTTGTGTAGAATACACTATTGCAAATTGTATAACATGAATTGACGACATAACACAGATAAGAGCAGTTCTTAAAAATATACTATGTCCTAGTATTTTTGCAGAAAAAAAGACAAGCAAAATGGGGTTGATATCACAAATCACCGCACAAAATTGCCAAGGGCCAAAGTCCCAGAAAGTCAAAACAGATGGAAATCAACCTAAAAAATATTCGACCGCAATGGTCAGGATTTTGGCACAGGCATTTCAAAAGGAATTGTGGTTTAAAGCGTTTAATTTGCACACCAAAAAATATGTTAATTTGTCTTCACTAGAAGTAAAATTACTAAAAACTTTTTTGATACAACCACAACAAAATGACTTTTGTGACTCTTTCACGTTGTATTACACCATTTGATAACTAATTTATATTTAATTTTATATACTCAATATGCATACACATATGACATATTTCTTTCGTAATTTGTTAACCTTTAATCATTTAGGTTAAGTTAAGTTCGTGCTATCTGTTTTGAGTTAATTAGCTATTTCTTACAAACCTGAGAACTTTTAATATGTTATATGTCATCTTTTTACAGCCAATAATTGTAGAAATGTAGAAATTTGATTATTTTTTTTTTCAGGTGTAAATAAAACGTTAGATAAGTTTGGGTCATGTCTCCCATGCAGCAGAACTCCAGGGAAATCTGTATGTAGTAAGTTTTCATTTAGAAATTGTGAAAGAATATATATAAATTCTTTATAACTATAAAGTTATAATGAATTACTAAAAATATATTGCCAATCTGTTTTCTACGGGTGGCTATTTCTACAACATATGTCTCCTCAATGCTAATCAAATCAAAACGTCTCGACTGAAAAACAATGAATAAAATGACTCATAAAAGCAACAACGTTGTTTTCATTTGAAGCGCTTTTACACGTATCAGTTGTGACGAGAAAACGTTCACGAAACAACATTACAAGGAAACAGAAATGATCCATGCTCCAACTTAGGATAATACATAACAAACTACCATATCACCTGAAGACAAGTTTCTAAATGAATTCGATTATCAAGCAGGCACCGAAGTACAGATAACTAGGTTTATGAATAAGGTAATGGACTAATTCTCTGAAAGGTTAATTAAAACTTTATCACATATTTTGAGATATCATGCTATCTTATTCTGATATAAAAGGGCGTGAACCACATGTCAGGAATTCAGGACACCTAGTTCTGTACAGTCTTTACACACTATTGAAAATAACAAGAACCCGATAGATGTTCATTGGAAATCAAACTGAAGAGATTAACAATAAACTGGGGATACTCTGTTAAACGTTTATAAATCTTGGCTTATAATGTACATTTTATTTGTACCATATCAATATAATTTACTAGAAGGTATGTTTTGATCTTATTTTGCCATCTCGATCTTATCAGAATCTTGACAGGCTTAACACAATTTTGATAAGATAGTGTAAGATATTCAGTCGTATATCAAGAAAATACCTTTCAAGGACGACCATAACCTGTTCAGTTTTTCAAGATCGAACAAGATAACTGCGTTCAAGGTTGATCAAGATGTGTTAAGTTTATCGAGATCAAACAAGATTAAATAAAAATTTTGTTTAATCAACCTTAACTCGTCTTAATCGTTCCTGAATGCAATTAACAAGTGAATCTTATTTGATCTTGAACTATTTTAACACGTCTTGATCGTGTTTTAAATTAATAATCTTGAAAATGTTACACTGTCTGAACAAAATTGTGTTCTGATCGTGATAAGATCGAAATGGCCCGACAAAATGATATCATATCTGCTAATGAGAACACTTTGATCTCCTATTGTATGAACTTGACAAGAAGAGCATTAGAATTAGGATTTGTTCTTTCAGGACAAACGGTTCCTTTCTCATTTATTTTTGAAACAATCAACCATCAGGCAGCGCCTTCATTGAGGCATTTTACAGCTTATGTTTTACCGGAAAGCTTGAAGCTTTACATATGCCCACAATCAATCGCTTTAAATGACGTAATGACTTCAGTGTTCCTAGTTTGTATTGTAAAGAGAGTAGCTTATTGAATTGACATAAGAGTCTAAAATTCTACGTAACTGATACAACTACTTAAAATTAGATTGATATCTCCGCATGAAGGAGTAGAGAAAGACAAGTTTTCAGGATATTGAGTAGTCACTTCCTATTTGAATCTATTAGAATAACTCACTCACAGTAGGATATTTGCAAGTAGACACTTCTTAATTTTATTGTACTTCCTGCTTCTAGTAGTTTATTTCTTTCTTATGGATTATTTTCTCTGATGTAGTCATTTTGTCATTATCCCATTTAGGCTGAGGATGGAAGTAAAATGGCTACATTTTCAGCTAGATTCACGTCTTCCCGGATTTGACTACCGTCTTTGACATTTTCCCGGGTGCTGTTAACAGAGCAGGACATGCTTACCCTTCCGGAGCACCTGTTGTCACTCTCAGTTTCACTGGAGTTCACAATGTGGGTGCCTTTGTTTTGAATGTTGTAATTTCTGTTTCTGTGCTTTGTATCTGTCTAACGTCATTTTTTGGTGTCTAACGTCATTGTTTTCTGTGTTCTCGCTTTGGCCGTGTCTTTGGACTTCGATTTTTTGTAAATTTCACTCCTTTGATCCTTCGGTATTCTACTACCGTTGTTTGAAACATTTAATATGAACCGAATTACAACAATTGGACGTAATAATTTATTGTCAACTAAGACTGTGGTTCGCATATATCTTTAACATTATAAATTAATATTGTTGATTACTTGTTCAAATAATTTAGTGTTAAAAATTGAAATTAATATTTTGAATCAGAATTTGACATTACAATGATTGCAAATCTTAAAACGTCATTTATGGGAGATAACAAAGAGTGTAAAAAGCCAAAATTTGTGTACTTCAGTTTAGAGTTATAAAATCATACCTTTTTTGTCAGCATATTTTCACATAGCTTCAATATTGCATAAAACATGGACATTTTTCAACATTCCTAAAAAAAAAACAACGGCAGTAGAATACCGAAAGAAACAAGGGAAGCGATGACTACAAAAATCGAAGTCCAAAGACATGGCAAAAACGGTAACATATAAAAACAAAGACAAAACAAGGACGTGAGACAGCTACAATGCACGGAAATAAAAAAATAACATTAAGAACTAAGGCACTCATAGTGTGAACTCCCATGAAAACCAGGAGTGACATCAGGTGCTCCGGAAGGGTAAGCATGTCCTGCCCCGCTAGCGACACCCGTCACACTATCAGTGAGGCGTATAGTGTTTTGAAAAGTCTGTTTTGTAGCGGATTGGTTAGTGCCATTTTCTAACCCTTAAACAAAAACCAATGAAATCCATGGTACATGTAACTTCTCTAACCCCCAAACAGTACCATGGTCAAATTTTGAAAAGCTTTTTCTAAATCTTTATAGTATTGAAACAATCACAAGGACAAGTCGGTAGCATAAACATCACTGACGAAGACAAAACTAAAATTACACCGTATGATATACAAGACAACACGAAAAACTAAAGTACTGACAGTGTGAACTCCCATAAAAACCGGGAGCGACATCAGGTGCTCCGGATGGGTAAGCATGTCCTGCTCCGCTAGCGGCACCCGTCACACTATCAGCGAGTCAATCCAGGGTTGAGTCAAATCCGATTATGTCAAATCCGTGAAGACGTGAAATCTAGCTGAAAATGTCCGTTTTCATTTGGGACACAGACACGTCATATCTGTCAATGATGTCATGGTGACGGCCATAGAATTTCTGAAGGGATGAAAGTAACAAAGGCTAAACAAATCCCTGACTAAGCAGCTTTTAGGACAGTGTTTTTGCTCTAACTAAAAAGTCACTGTATAAACTGCATGCCCGACAGTAACGAATCAACTGTGAAATGTACACTCCATAGGCTGGAGAGGTAGGGATATTGCTGCTCAGAAAGGGAAAGTTCACAATTGGGAAGTTAAAATCATCACGTTTGTCATACAGCTTAGATTTCAAATGTCCATTTTCGTCAATGTAAATTAAAAGATCTAAATACGAAGCTAATTGAATAAGTTTAGTATTTTGTAATATGTTTTCAGTTTTACTAAGGTTCCTCGAAGGGCATCAAGTTCAAATTGTAGACGGATTGTACTTTTGTATTTATAACGGAAACACTGAGTTCGGTCTATTTCGTCAGAAAATAAAATCTCTGTTTATCAAGGTAAGTTAAATCTAGGGTGTTATTTTAGTAATTTTCGGTCTATCAGTTTAATTGGATAGGGTAGAAATTATGCCAACATTTATGGAGTATCCCCTTGTTGCATAGCTCTGTCCTTCATGTTTAGATCTTATTAGTTATTTGTTCTTTGTCAGCTTTACACATATTTCGGTTTATGGACTTCCAACAGTTTTGATTTTATCTGCATCTGCACCGATGAGACATATCGAAATTTGCAAATGCAAAAACAAAATGAACGGTAAAGTAAGTGAGAACCGAACCGTCAGTCTGAAAAGAACAATCCAAGGACACAAGCAACGTCGAAAAAACGAAGAAACGAAGACATAACATTAGCACGGCACAGAAAAGAAAATGAAGACACGCACATATCGAAAATGAACAACACACGGACCCAATAAAAACCATGGGTGAGATCAGGTGCACCGGTAGAGTAAGCATCTCCTGCTTCTTATAAGATACCCGCCGTGTTGAACATGTCAAGAGGAAAATCAATCTTAAGTGGCAAAGAGAAAGATCTGTCATCTGGGAAACAGATATTTCATAGCGGTCCACAAGTTTGTGATGTCGACCGTAAAACTTCTGTAGTGATGACCTCAAGTTATGGGCAACATACCCTTGCTTAAGTAGCCTATTTGTAAGCAACCGAGCTCTATCAACGTAACTTCGGTATTTTGTTATTTAGACTAGCAACAGGTGAATAAACAGATTTATGCTTCGGGAAAACATAAGTTACATTGTAAGATTTTTGTAAAACGACATGAATTATCTTTTTTCGTGATCAGCTATTATTTACAGTATTGATTTAGGCAGAAAATGAGAAACCTTGTTCAGTTATCTCCCTTTACCAATTTAGTTTTGTACGTGTTTCAAAGTGGAGATAATTTTAAAAAGCATATCAATAGTCTAATTTGATATTGTAAGGTGTCTAAGTGCTCTCTCATTAGTTTGGCAGGCGCGACTAAGAAATAATCTTTGTGAAATATATGAACTTGTAACGAATTTAATTTGATTCATATCGTTCATTCCTGAATTGAATCATAGACTAATTGCATGAACAGATATGACGTGTTTGTGTCACGAAAGAAATTGGACATTTGCAGCTAAATTTCATGTCTTCTTTACTGATTTGAAATAAACGGTTTTGACTGAACCCCTGATTAACTCACTGATAGTATGACGAGTGTCGCTAGCGGAGCAAGACATGTTCACCCTTCCACAGAACCTGATATCACTCCCGGTTTAAATGGGAGTTCAAACTATGAGTATCTCAGTTTTTAATGTCACCTTTTCATTTACTTGCATTGTGGCTATGTCACGTATTTGCTTTGTCTTTGTTTTTCTCTGTTTCCGTTTTTGCTGTGTCTTTTGAGTTTGATTTTTGTGATCATCACTTTCTTGTTCCTTCGGTATTCTACTGCAGTTGTTTCACGCAAATGTACATAATGAATAAATCACATAATTTTTATTCTGTATTAAAATATCTTCTTTTTACAGAATCTATTCCTAAATATGAGGATATCATACAATGTGGGTTTATACATTGCCAATCCGGTGTTCAAAATAGAATGGATCTGCATTATAAAAATTGCAGTTCGAAAACAAGTTATTTTTGTAATCCAGGTATGTGTTACGAAACTTAATTTTGGCATCATCCATGGCTTGTTACAGCGATACAGTCTAAAAGTGAATAAAAAACAAACAAACAAACAAACAAAATATAAACAAAACAAAAAAATAAACAAAAGAAAAAAAAAAACAAACAAACAAACAAAAAAAAACGACAAAAAAAAAATAGAAGCCCCCCCAAAAAATAAATGAAATCATGTGCGAATCTTGGTATCATTTATCGTGCCATTACTTACTAGAAATGTTGCGCTGTCATAATTATCCCCGCACTTTCGAAGAAAGTTCGAGGATATCGTTATACCCTCCGTCTGCCTGTCTGTCCGTCCGTCCGCCCGTCACACTTTTCTTGTGACTCAAACTCCTTCTACATTTTTGGATTGAGGGATTTAATTTTGTTGTAGAATTCTTGCATATAATCTGTAGATGCGTAAAAAGCTTTAGGATTTTTGATATTGCTCTGTGCAAAAAGGGCCCCAAGATGTCAATTTTCTACATTTGGCATGTGACACAAACGCCTGCTACATTTATGGATTTATGGATTTAATTTTGTTGTAGAAGGGTTGCATATAGTCTGCAGATTTTTTATCTTCATCTTGGTGCAAACAAGAGGCCCCAAGATGTTGATTTTGACAAAGGCCAGAAGTTTTGGATTTTGACACATGTGGCATGTAACACAAACTTCTGCTGCTTTTTTGATTTAGGGATTGTTGCATATAGTCTGTAGATTTGCAATAAGCTTTCCGAATTATAATCTGGTTCCAACTTTGAACAATTTCCTGAAAATGTTAAATTAAAGTGACAATAAAAGTCCGAATCTATCAAAGGGAGAGACCAGTAAGGAAAATCCGTATAACATTCGACTGAATCAGGGAAACACAATCCAAGACAGAACATTTTTGGCAAGCCGTCATATTCCCGACTTGGAACGGGTATTTTATAAATAAAATGGAGACTCATATTTTGCGAAATTTTAGCATATAATAATGTTTTAAGCAATTATTTGATAGAAAATGAGATTTTGAATAATTCTAAAATGCGCTTTCAAGTTCGGTAAATTTCCTGAGACCTCAAAGACCACTTATTTTTTGGAATTCTACCTAGTAACCATACTAAAATAAATTGTTTATTTTAGGACAAACATTTTTACTAAATTGATTTCAAAATTATTTGATTCCAATTTTGGTAAATTTCCTGAAAGTCTCAAAAACCACTTATTTTTTGTAATTTCACCTAGCAACCATACTTAAGGTAGATAGGTGCTCCACTTTTTGATTGATTTTTTTTATTTTTACAGGAAAGTTTCCTAATTATATAAGCGTTGAAATAAAAAAGAATAAAAAAGGGGAGCCACCGTGCTTGTTTTTAAAATAACTGTCAGATATAAAAAAATTCAAATATTTCTATCAAATATATACGGAAAACAGGTATATTATTGATTTCTTTAGAACTATTCCATAGATTTATTTCAACTTTACTCATGTGTTAGCCCTTTGAACACACTTTCAAGAAATATAAAGAAAAATGTTGGTCATTAACTTTGTTTTCCACATAAAATGTGAATTCTCATAGTGATATCTATGCAAAATATTTTTATCATATTACCTCCTTTTTTCAAAAACCCTCTTCCAATTTATTTAATTATTCAGTTACCATACCTCGTCTAATTAGATAAAAACATGTGAAATCAAGTTTATGTAGGTACTTTGCATTTTGTATTATGAATATAATATTAATTGATTCATTACAAATAAATATTTGCATATTTAGAAAGCAGATATTACCATAACAACATAATCAACAAATTGAAAATGGCGGAAGACTACCGATCTACCTTAAATAGTTTGTTTAGTTGAGGACAAACACTTTCATCAATTGGACTTCAAAAATATTTGATTCCAATTTTGGTAAATTTTCCGAAAGTCTCAAAGATCACTATTTTTTTGCAATTCTACCTAGCAACCATACTTAAATAGTTTGTTTAGTTTATTACAAACAATTTAATCAATTTGATTCCAAAAATATTTGATTCCATTCTTGATAAATTTCCTAAAAGTCTCAAAGACCAATCATTTTTTGGAATTCTGCCCAACAACCATATATCCTGAAGCTCTTTTTGTAAAATGATGACTATCAATAGTTTGATGTCAAAAATGTTGAAAAACAAATATGCCCAGGGTGTAAAACAACTGTTTTCTTTGTGAAACAGGGATTGCGGGGATAGCTGTCGTTCCCATAACCTCTAGTTTAAATAATTTACTGCATAACTAATACCATATCTAAGAAAACGAATTATATAATGTTGTTTTGGTCACTGGTTATAATTGGAAACGGAAGAGGAAAAATTTAATTTGCAAAATATATAAGGTAGAAAGACAAGGAAAATACAAATATAGCTATTCCAGACCATACGCGTATTTGGACCGTACGCGTACGTGTACGGTCTGCTACGAGCTGGACCATACGCGTATATCTAGACCGTATGAGTACAAAGAAAAAGACAGACACTACATTCATTATTCAAACAAAAACATAAGTTACAGTCAAAAATGATAGCACTAACTACTGCTGAAAGCGGTATAAATTATTGGGTCTTTGTAAAAAAAATAATAAATTACTAATATAACTGAAATAAAATTATAAAAGCAGTGAAATAAAAAAAAAATATTTTCACACATTTTCACACAAATTTTAATGGTAATACATAAACTTCATTTTTACATGGACAGAGGGCATTCCTTTTTGGAACACTCTTATTTCCGCTGCTGTATTTAATCAGCCGAACAATTCAGACAAGAAGACCATATATTTTATTTCAATTAACATTCCATTAATATTTTTATGAAACATTGGTTATTTTCTCAATTTAAGTTCAGTTAATCAGTCAATGATATAAAGGCATCTCCAAACATGATTACAGTAAATTCTTATTTTCTCTATTATATTTTCTTTGAAATAACAATTGCTAGAAAAGCTTATTTGTTTCTAAACATAAGAGTGTAATTCATTGAATAATATTGTATACAGTGTACTAATTTATTGATATATTACACACAAGACTTTGAAATGACCAGACCGTACGCGTACGGTCGGACCATACGCGTACAGTCCGACCGTATGGGTATTTCGAATAAATAAATATTCGTATGGTCTGGACCGTACGCGTATGTTCTGGAACATAGCCAATTGATAATACAACCGAAGAATAACCAGCTTATTTACAAATCGAGAGCCTAATGCTCTTTTTAAAATGAGAATTTCTGTTTTAACTTAAGTGGCAAGGCTTATCTCTTTTATCATCATCGGTAACGAATGTCTGATTCTGTGTTTACAAGTCGGTTTTACTCGAGGGACAACATTTTCAGTATTTTAGCACATTTTTGGTCACATTAAATGTATGTATTGGAATACATGTATTACTATATCAACACAATATTTTCCCTATCGTTGTAATTAAGCATCTGATATGTTTTTCAATTATTTTTTTCTGTATTGATAAACTATAGGTAAACATGAATCAACTGCTGCTTCCAAAGATTTACAAACAACAGAAATGGTGACAGTTTCGACGGAGAACCAAACTAGCTCTTCAATCGGAATGGCTGAAACGTATTCCATTAGTAGTCTCTTTACAGAGGAAATGACCCATTTTACTGGTCAGTATTCATTGTAAAGATATGTTTGCATCATTAAGGATTACTAGTCATCTCAATCAGGTCGGATCGTATTCGATTTCAATATTTTTTTTATATATTTCTATCATTGCATAGAAAGTGGTTATTTACAGAGTTTTCCCAGTGTAAAATATATAGAATTTGTTAAAAGTTTATATAATATAAGTATATCCAATCGATGCGATGGATTAAATGGGATTCTATTCCTTTGCAATCGTACTACTATTTTTGGTATCGTCGAAGATAAGTTGAAAGTTGTCGAAAGTTGTTAGAACATAAAATCCCAGAACAATTTCATTGTGTTTATGTGCATAACAAATAATACATATTTCGTTTAGTTGTTGGATTTCTGCTTACATTTTATTTTTCAATTACTGGATCACAATTTTGATACATCAAATCAGCATTGCAATACTATTATTATCTAGCTGTTCATTATTGGGGTCAACTTGATAAAATTAAATATATTTCAAGCAGAACACTATACTACATCGTACTACATCGGCATTGGAATATCTTGATAAAATGAATAGATATTCTAAGTACACAAATTCACAAGTTAGAAAAAGAAGAGAAAAAAGGAACACAATTAAAATTTTACAGAAAACCTGCTTAATAGTATCTATTCTGATGTAAAAAAAGATAATTCGATATCTTATACAAGTTTTCTGTTTGTGTAGGCCTTAATTGTACTTCAATTTGTTTGACGCGCCATAAAACCTATTTACCCAATCAATTCTTTTGAAATACCTATACAAAGACAGGACCATTTCAGTCTACAATTTTCCGGCATATTTCCAACTGCTTTAATTTTTTGCCTCTCGGAATTTTGCTCCTAACAATTCTGTTCGATAATCTTAATTATTTTGGGTATAAATCTACATTGTATCTTTAAGCAACATATTCGCATAAGAATGGCAAATTCAGGTGTACGTTTACGCTAATGACACAGGATATGTCATTTTATTTAGTTAATAATAACTAAATACCGAGGTTACTGTGAATTTACTTTCTGCATTAAAAGTAAGTAAGAACGGATCAACGAATCTTAAACGTATAAATCCAATGAGAACATAGAAAAAAAGAAACAAAGACATAACATTAGTACGGCACGAAAAAAAAACAAAAAAAAACAAAAAAACAAAAAAACAAAAAAAAACAGATACCCACACAAAGACGAACAACACAGACCCAATAAAAGTACATGTTTGAGATTAGGGGTGACGTTAGAGTAAACATCTCCAGCTTCTTATAAGTCACTTGCCGTATTATAGTAGATAAATGGCTGTGATAGTATTTTGCTTCGTTGTTATATTGCAGGTAACTACCGGCCAACTGATTTAGTATATAGTCATTCGTCGGAGGAAAAACCAACAGAAAGTACAGCCATGACGACGAAAACCTATACCAGCCAGCCAGCGTTTACTGAGACTTACCAGCCTAGCAGACGTGTCCTCGCAAAAACAACTATCTCAGCTGGTAAGCTAAAATAATCGCGATTTAACCATTTTCATTTTATACCGGCATATATGTTTTCTGTTTGAAAGTTGACAAAATTGTCATTTTTAAAAAAGAACCTTGTGGTAAAGTGAAATTATTTTTTTCTCTATTTTGATTTCCTTGCAATACCATGACTATGTTAGGATCTTATTTACTATACAGCAGAGCGGCATCTTCTTCATGCTTGCAAATACGTTTTAGCTCAGCAAAATTTTGTAATTAACAATACTTTGTTCCCAGGGTATGTTATATATGCGAAAGACAGTTGTCCATTTAAAACTGGACAACTGTCTTTCGCATATTTGTTTTGACTAACAGTATCATTTGACGTTTAATCTTCTAAAGTGCCGACATAATTTAATTTGATTGTCAATTTAAATATTTTCACTGTGTCGTTTCTTTCGTTCTGTGCAATATCGCATGGAAAGTAGTAAACTCGTATGTAATTAATACCGATTTTTAAATCTTTTTTGAGACTGGCGACCTTCGTATCATTGCATGTAATGGAAATAGTCGAAATTCGAAGGGAACCAAGTCAAAGAAGTTGGAAAACAATCGAAACAATTGTAAACTGCAGTCGTCCTGACTTGGCACATGGATTTTAAAGGAAACAATGACGGTTTTATGGCGCGCCTAACCCGTAGTATCCTATGGCAACTCAAAAGCAATTGCTTTTGAAATGATCAGAAAACGGTATGAACTGGTAACAATATGATACTGAGCATTCAAAACCGCTATGAATCGCAATGATTTTTTGTAAAGCCGCGGGATGTCACTTCAAATCTTTCAAAGTGCTATAAAAATAGTTTATCGAAATTGTACACACAAATGTTCTGTGAAAATGTTGATTTGCAAAAAAACCTGATTCGAATAACTAATTTTATTAAAGCTTATAAAAGATTTAACGCATTTAGCGATGCCACTTTAAATTACTTTCTGAAGTTAAATTAGGGTATTTCATTGCAAAGGAAGAAATGGAAAGAAGACAAATATATAAAAGTAATATCTAATAAGTATTAATACTAATGTATGTCAAACCCACTTACTTTTAATTTTGTATCTAGCAAAGACACGGACTGGTTCCAAAGCAACACGCAGAACAGTGACTAGCGTTGGAATCAATCAGACGAAAAAATCATCAAACAAAACTATAACTAGGCAAGCTGTATCAGATAGTTCAACTATCAGTGTATTTACAACAAACTATTCAAAAAGTATACACGTACCAGGCACAAGCGTTGGAATCACACAGACGACGAAATGAACGACTAGCCAAGCTGTATCAGTTAATTCAACTATCAATCCAATCATAACAAAATATTTTTTTTCAAATAGTAAGTATGTCCACTCCTGAACAACACATTTACACTTTGTGATAATAATTCACTCAGATTCGTGATCATAAACCTAACTGATAATTCTCGTATTTCAAAATGTATTTCCTGGGCAATTAAGGTAATGCCTCTAAACCCACTATTCTTTACGTCCGGTCTTGTATATTTATATCAAATTTTATCCTGAAACCTATCCAAAAGCGCTTGAAATTAAGGATACTACAGATACTTCCACATCGGCCTCGTTCCTGGACCTCATTCTTGAAATTCACAACAGGGGTACGTTACAAACTAGGTTGAATGACAAACGCGATGACTTCACTTTTCCAATAGTCAACTTCTCTTTTCATTGTAACAACATTAAAGAGCGAGCACCAATATATGGAGTTAACATCTCACAACTCATTCGCTACTCGATGACATGTGGTCGTTACATTGACTTCCTTGATAGAGCCAAGTTGCTTACAAATAGACTACTTCAGGAAGGATACGTTCCCAAAATTCAAAGTCATTACTACAGAAGTTTTATGGCCGACATTCCGATATTGTGGATTGTTATGGGATAACTGTTTCCCAGATGACAACAGTTCATCGGATTTGACTTTACTATCGGTGTTGACATGTTCAACACGGCGGGTGTCTCATAAGAAGCAGGAGATGCTTACTCTACCGGTACACATGATCTCACCCATGGTTTTTATTGGGTCCGTGTCGTTCATCTGTATGTGTCACCAGCAGATATATCATGATATTGTTTGGCCAATTTGATCTTATCATGATCTTGACAGGCTAAACACAATTGTGTTAAGACGGTGTAAGATTGTTTGTTAGTTTTCAAGATAATTGAGTTCAAAGACGATTAAGACGGGTTAAAATATTTTAAGATCAAATAAGATCCACTTGTTAATTGCGTCCAAAAACGATCAAGACGAGATAAGTTTATTAAGATCAAATAAGATCCACTTGTTAATTGCGTCCAAAAACGATCAAGACGAGATAAGTTTATTAAGATCAAACAAGATTTCAATTTGGTCTTGTTTTATGGAATCAAAGTTAACATATCTTAACATATCTTGATCGCCCCTGAACGCAGTGATTTTGTTTGATCTTGAAAAGCTGAACATGTCTTGATTGTCCTTGAAAGCAGTTATCTTCAAATATGACTGAATATCTAATATTGTCTTAACACAATTTTGTCAAGCCTGTCAAGATCGTGATAAGATTAAAATGGTCAAACAAGATCATAACATATCTGCTAGTGTGTGTCTTCATTATTCTTTTTTATCCCGTTCTCAAGTGGTGTCCTTGTTTCCTAGTGTTTCCAATGTTACCTTTGTCAATGGATCGTTCGTTCTTTTGATTGACGGTTCAGTTCTCACTTACTCTGTTGCTACTTTTGCTCTTGAATTCTCAATTTAAAATGAAACAGGTCAATAGTATTTTCTTTAAACTTGTCGAATATACTCTAAAAACAAGGACTATGAGGAAATTTGCAGTATAACATTATTTGGAGGTTTGTTTTTTTGAGGTTTGATTTCACGCGATATCTACAGAACACTTTCATTTTGACAATTTCAGTGATTTTCCTTTTCATTCTTAAATTCATGTACATAACTCATTGCAATTTGGATTTTTTTCACAGATCTAATCGGTAGAGTACCAAAATTAAAGGTTGTATTAAAACTCTTTCTACGTTAACTTTAACCCATATTTAAGTAAGAAGACAAGCTATGATTGTATGAAATTGTAACTAAATTATATTTTACGCTCACTTATTTTTTTTTGACATATCATTTGTGTACCAGGAAATCAAGTGATAAATTAAAAAAAAATCGTATACCTTGCCCTGCTAACCGCGCGAAACCAATGCTTCAGCTCTTATTTAGAGCAAAATCAAGCAAAATAATAGTAATTCAATTTTCTCTTCGTCACAAAAGAAACTACATTTATCTTTCACGTTAAAATTGACGTTCATGAACACATATATACGTTTTGAATAGATAAATTAGACAAACAGTGTTTTGATAAGTAAGATCCATGGAGTCCTTCCAATGGAAAAAGAAAACAAAATGAAAATATTGCTGTAAGATTTGCAATTATCATGTTTACTATTTTCGAAATATCGTACATCTCCCACCTGAATCATTCAAAATTTCATGACATTGTGAAACAATTCAGTTTCTAAGTTTTTTGTCAGTTTTTATATTTAAACGCTCCATTAAAATTATAATACAGATCTTTTCAATTAATTAGCCAAATTTTGTTCAAGTCTGATTAAATAAATTGCATTTAGCCTTTCTTTTAAGGATGGTCACTCCTCAGGTTTTTGAAACTGTCTCTGACTTTTGGAATTCTCTTGTTTTATACATTATTATGCAGTAGAAAATTTTGCACACTGACTCCCAATTTTCTTTTCAAAATATGATAGTATACATCTTCAATAGACTTCTGACAAAATTTCATGAAATTCTTGATATACCTTCATCGAAATTAAAAGGTTGATTACCTTAATGCAAAGTGAATGAAAAGTCTAGAGAAGTCCGGTTTCCCGCCAAAATGTTAGACGTTTAAATCTCAAAAACTACTACACGGACCTATAAGTATTTTTGGCTTAAAATGATGTATGATCCATATTCTAATAAATAAGAATAATAATTTTAAATCCTTGAGGAGTGACCATCCTTAATCTATCAAAAAAAAAAAAAAACGTTTTAAAATACATATTTTAGATCGACAGGATACAACAATGTCAATTACACAGATTAAAAGCACTGTTCTGGATACTACATTAAGCAGCACGAGAACATATATCTCGAATTCCACAACTTCAAAACGTCACAATTCCACAGGTAAGTGGTGAAAAATCGATCTTATTACACATGCCCATCTCAATTTTATAGGATATCCTCCTTATATGTTTCAACATGGCAATCGGTAAATGTGCCCAATGGTTAAATTTTCAGTAGTTAATTAGTTAGTACTGGAACTTGTAGCAATTGTTGTAAAACAATTAAAAAAACAAAACTTTGAACTACTCTAATACTCTTTATCATTAAGATTTTATATCTTCTCCTGATTTCCACACCATTGCTTTATTTAGATTTTTTTTTGGTTTCCTCTGTTTTGATTTACGTTTTTTTTCTTTTTCCGGGGTGTATTTTTGTTTGGAAATGGGTTATTTTGTTGTTTTGATGTTTCTTGTGTTTGTTTCTAATATTTTGATCTTAATGAACAATGAATGGTCGAGATGGTCATCTTAATTTACTGATAATTAATGTTTGAATTAAATTGCGATTTAGATAAAATTTCAATTAAGATATTTAAGGTAAGGATATTAACTAGCACGTGTTCGATGCTTCTGCTTGTGAACTTGTTCCAGAGAGTATAAGTGCTCGCCAAAAACAAAATTTCATTGAAACTGTAATTGTCAAAATGTTAGAAATCTGTTCAAAATTATGTTGAAGTATCTCCCTCGTCATTTAGTTTTCTCGGTTTTCGCTTCTTTTTAGATCATTTCCATTGTTCCTTCATTATCTTATTGACGTTGTTTCTTATTCTTTTTGTCTTCTAAATTTTAACAATTGGTATACACTTTAGACAATGAGTTCGAAATGGCCATCCGAAAAGCAACAGTATGTTAAGTTCATATTCATAAAGAAATACATTGGATGTTTGATGCGACCTCATTAGATGCTAGAAGAAAGTTATATGGAACATTATTGAGGCTAGTTTAGGATATATTGGAATATTGGATATGGGATGATATCCTTTCATTGTTTATTGGACATTGTCGACCTAAACAAAGGTATAAGAAATGTTTGACACAAAACTGGGGCGGGGCATGCATACCCTTTTGGGAACCTGATGTCGCCCTCGTTTTTAATAGAAATTCACACAGTTCTTATGTACAATATTAATATAAGAAAGATAACAGGAAACACCTACAATGGCCGTAAACCACAATCACATGCCACAATCCACCAGGGAACCGCACGAGAAAAACAATAAAATGACAAAAGACAAACATGGACAACGATAGGAACTGGGGATAGCCATATGTCAGCTTTTACTCGTATTTTGGTTTATAGATGTAGTTGATCTACAGTGAAGAGTCATAACTTGCAGAAGAAGAAATATGCAAGAACTAAATGCATTATCACATCGGTATTTATACAATCGTGGTCTTTTTTAGACGTTGATATCAGTTTAATTAGACCTAAAAATTAATATTGACCGACGCCGAAGGCGGGGATTAATATTGAAAATTTAAAGTGTATTAAAACTCTCATCGACCGATTCAAAAGAACCATAATTATGAAAAAGAAAGGAAATGGGGTAAATGTCAAGGAGACAACATCCCATATCCAGGTTAAAACGACCCAAAACAAAACATCTAGGGGTCACCATATGATCTTCAACTTGGCAGGTTTTTCAACGTTTTTGTTGTTGTTTTTTAAATAACCAAAATAAATAGATTTAGTTAGACGTCAAACATGGGGATCTAAATAAAAAACAGTGATAAAATTTACAAACAATAATGTAAGAAAATGGCTTTGATGTTGATTTTATATAACTTGTGAAGTATTACTAAAATCTAAAACAACTCGAAATCATATTTAAGAACACACCTTATATTTCTCAGTCAATGCAATCCGATTTCCTATAAAAAATTACGATCTACTGATATCAAGATGAAAAAATGCAGAACAACTAAAGCGTAATTCGTACATGTACATGTAACCGTTTAGCAAAAAGGGGAATAAAAAATAATAATAATAACAATGAATACACCCACCTTGCATAACTCGGTCGATGCAGTCCGATTTCCTATAACAAATTAACAATCTACCGATATCAAGATGAAAACTGCAGAGCAACCAAAACACAATACGCCGATGGTGAATCACATGTTCTTACTTCCAACTACCTTCTGAGTATTTTGTATATAGTAGTGAACCTGAAAAATGCTTCTTATGTTAACAGAGAAAAACAGACGTCTGCTGCTTTTCAAACGCCATTTTTTATCCTGAAGTTAACCGAACAAACTTAAGATACGGCCGAAAGTTATGTGACTACAGGATCAGTGAAGTCATCGGTCAATATCTTTTTAAATCAAACGATATCAATAATCATGGAATATCAGAATACATGATTTAAACCAATAAAATTCTTGAAATAGAATCATTATGTTATAATGTTATTCGTAGTCCGTATCGTTAAAAATAACATCTTTGAAATAATAATACAATGTATTTTAGAAAATTACGTTATGATTACATTTATTATCCTATGTTATAAGCAAATGTTTTGATAGTTTATTTATTTACTGGTTAAAAACTTGAATAAAATAATTTCGCGATATTTAGAAATATTTGCTTAAATAGAAGATATTTACATAAAAAAAATCTGAAAATTAACTTCGGTTTAACACTTTGATGCGTGCCTTTGATTTTCTTTAAATAATGTTTTTGACCATTAAATTCGCACAGATTGTATTGAAACAATATATTTTTTTTAAAGTAGTAAGTATGAAAAAGAAAGGAAATGGGGTAAATGTCAAGGAGACAACATCCCATCTCCAAAAACAAAGCATATAGGGTCCCGTTCGGTCCTCAACACAGTGGGGAACCTCACACCATATAGCAAGCCCTAAATGGAGCCAAAAAGGTTAGAAATTGATAAATCAATGGAAACAAACCACATCCAAAAATCCGAATATCAAGACACTAAAACTTTTATAAGAAGACAAGGACAAGCCAATGACAAACATATTCCTGACTTGGGACAGGCGCAAAAATTGCGGTGGGGTTTCTTTTATAAAAACCTTTCTAAGCAGTAAAACAAGCACTATACAATTGTCAATCTAGAGGCAGGTGACTAACACATGTAGAAAATAAATCTTTTTATACAACTAATTAAAAGACATGGTCAAGTATGTTACAATTTGAACAAACAGGAAAAATTGTATTTGATTCTTCGTGAATTTCAGAAAATAAAACTTTTATGATAAAAGAAAATTGTTTTTTTTTTTTTGAATGGCTACTGCTTTTTAGACATGTACTTCTTTTATGTTATGGCTTTCCATTTTATTTTATTCTAATGTTGCTCGTGAATAACAGAACTAAGTGTTCATTTAGCAACTTAAGTGTTCTTGTATTATAAAACACCAAGAGAATGATTTTACTCCTCCCAAAAAATATGTGTTCTAATTTAACAAGAACGGCTTCAATTGAAATCGGCAGCAACAATGATGTCAAAAAGAAGGGAGATGTTTACTGTTAAGTTTTCGCAGTAATATTTTGTTAAATTAGACAGTATTGAAGTCACTATTAATTTTTTTTCTGCATATGCGAATTTCGACAACTTATGTCTCATATGTTAAATGATGTTTATAACCAATCAGAAAAACAAAATTAGTGATGTATCTTTATCGCAATGTTTCCCATTCATAACAGCATTTCTTTACAAATTGTACTAAGCTAGCATGGGTTTTCTTCTTTTGACTTTATCCATATTTTTGTCTTAGATCAAAAGTTTAAGTATGGACCATAACATTTTTTGGGCAAAAATCTGACCAGCACCAGGGTTGAAAAAATAATCTCACCCTCATTCTGTCACCTAAGAAAGGACTTTCAAGATAGCACCTCACGTGTTATTGAAGGCTTAAATGATCGCCTCAATTACAGCAAAAGAGAATGATCGGATTGAAAAAATAACATATACCACCTATAACAAATTATTTATGAAATTGAAGTGTACTTACTATTTTTCCCACATGACAATTTGAAACTAAATTTTTGGTGACGAAAAACAATAAACCTGAAGCACTGCGAATAAATTTAATACATATCACCCTTGGCTAAACATGGTTAATTGATAAATAATTTCCATTCAATATAAGAATGCATTTTTTTGGAAATGTAATATAAAATATCTCAAAAGTCAGACTGGTATTTAAGTCTACATAGAGTTGATTTTGATTTAGAACAACCAGTTCTAAAACTTGGATTTCATAAACATATGACTTTATTTTCGAAAAAAATTTTGAAAGTTTGAAATATTAGTCTAGTTTAGAATTTTACTAAGCAGCCATATCACCTTTTACTGCAGCAATAATTTTTTAAATATCAATTAGTGGATTGCAGACATCTTATCATTGGGTTATAGCTACTGTTGACTGTCATTCAGATAAAGGAGAAATCAATGTCGTTTTGGACAATCCTTGCATAAACATGCAAGGCTTAACAAGGCATTTTCTGAAACGGTTTATCTTATTGTGTAACTTCAAAATCAAGAATTCAAATGAATTTCAATTGAAAGAATTTCAGCGAATATATTTCTGTATAATTATATTAGTGAGTTATATGTACAATTTATAATTGCAGTTGCAATTGTGGTTGGAACGGTGATACCAATCTTTGTACTGATTATTGTTGCTGTTATACTGTACTGCTGTAAATGAGGCAGGTATTTAAAACGAAAAGGGATTGGGTACATACTTTTTTTCTTTAAGTAGATCGTGTTTTAGGAAATATCCTACTCAGTTATATTTGTCTTGTCATTTTGTAGCTTTAATCTTTTACCTTTGAAATAAATGAAAATTATATGCACTTATAATGTTTTTGATATGCTTAAAATATCGGGCTAAAGATGGTGTTTTTCAGTAATCTTTTTGAATACAATATAAGTATTTTTTGACATCGTGATTATTGCTAAGCTTTCATTATAACTTACCTATAGATTTTTCTTTATCTTTACATTGAAGAGCAATTCATATCTGCTTGTGTTTGATCAGAAAAATATAGGTCTCCGTGTGTGGAATATACTTAGCTTGTATCATAAAATATTTATATAGCGGAAAATTGAGCGTATTTGTAAATAAAGATTTCGATGATTGCCTTTTACTTCCGAAGTTATGATTAAAGAAACGAGGAAACAACAATCTAGATTAAGAATCAAGTATATTTTGCCCCTTCCTGACATTGAGGTGGCGAGGTATTATGTGATACCCTCCATCGTGTGTCCGTCTGCACATACGTCCATCCCCGAAATAACATAAGGTTTTCAAACTTGATATGTAAATTTTTTATCAAAAAACTCGGGTCAAGTTCGATTTTGGGTTCAGAGATCCAATGGGTTCATGAGTTATGCCCGTTCAAGCTTTTGAAATTTTGCAAATTTAAGGGTTTTCAACTAAAAGAAATAACTGTACTGTCTTCAAACTTAGTATGTAAGTTGCTTACCAAGCTGAGGTCATGTTCGATATGGGGTTCAGATGTCCAAGGGATGCCCCATGAAACTTTGAAATTTTGCGAAGTATAGAATATCGGACTGATAACTTGTGAATGAAATATCATAATTTAAACTTGGTAATTTTTACCCCAAACACAGGCCAAGTGTAATTTTGGGTTCAGCGGTACACGCGGTATTTTGAACATTTGAACTTTGAAATTTTGAGAAGTCTGGCGGAGTATCATATAATACACCATTACTATTTTTGTACAATGGTTTAGTGTGGTTTTAAATCATGCAAAAGCAAGTCTTACTGCGTTCAAATTTATTAATGTAGATATCCAATTTTCCTAATACAGAGTTGTTTTACCATTGCTTTTCGTATTTGTTTTCAATTTCTTTTGCCGACATATTCACATTAGAATATGTCAATGATTCAAAGGACATAAATTCAGGTAATAACAGTATATGTTTTTCTGGCTTTTTTGTGTTTCATGTGTTTTTTGCATAAATGGAATGATGAAGACATAATAACATAACACAATGGCGTTATAACAAATAGAGCAAAATAAACACACCGTACATTGACGTTTAATGGAATAAAGCATTTGCTTATAAAACAAACAAAATACCGATATAATCTTCAAGTGTTTGAAAGAACAATCCGCCGTGTAGACGTATCCAGTAGTATGAAATAAATTTCGAACTTTATACAGCGGCTGAATTTGCCAAAACACGTACAGTCTTATTTGTAGTTTGAAATATCTAAGAGTTCGATTTCCTTGGTAACAGCCATGCAACTTCTAGAGAGACATACATTGTCGGATCCAGAGGGGGGTCTGCGAATTTGAACCCCTTTTTACTTGAAAATTTTGGAATTCCCCTTTTTCTAGAACCTCATTGAAACCCCCCTTTTTTCGGAAGCTGAATCCGCCGTTGAAATATAAATAATGGTTAAACAACACTTTATTTATATTAACAATTTTACAGAGAACTTTATATGAGAGGACTAAATTAGAAATTTATATTGAAGCCGGAATTTTACAAAACAGATTTAATTAATACTCAGTATTAAAAACTTCCTCGTAATATCCCTCTACATTTTGTGAAACATTTAGCGGAAAAAGTTCTCATCCAAATTATGCAAATAAATTTTCCTAACAAATGTGGAAGCTTTTCAACAATATGTTGTCAAATACTTTTCAACGCTTACAATTTTAAGTCAAATTAAGGACATAAATACGATATTAAGACATCTTGTCCAAATGTGCATAATTTTGCAGAAACAAGGTGTGAGCAAATACAACATGTATTTGCATTAAAACAAGTTCAACCTTTGATTTTGCAGGAAAATGAGAGGTTAACAAAAGTTTCACGCACTTTCCATGACAACTTGAAAAAAACCAAATGCGAAGTGGCCTAATTTTTTAAAAAATTTTACCAAGCACAAATTCATGGCACTAAAAGGGCGGGCGGAATTTTTCATCGCCTTCGTCTGTTGTCTAACTGAAAATCGGATAACATCTGCCTGTTATCTGTGAAAAGAGGTTTCCATTTGCCATTTAGAACGTTAACTGGTTTTTTGGTGGATAAATCTCCAAACAATCCATAAAAATGGTGTTAATACTAGCTACTGTTTTTTTAAATCAAATCTTGCCAGTAAAAGTTGTGATTGGTTTATTCAACGTCATTTTTGCAGCCAAATTGTTAAGTTTCAGTCCGTTGTAGAGCAGATGTCTGAAAGTTTGCAAATCATAGATTTTTGGTTTGATGTGATTTTCTATGACTTACATTGTATAACATTTCGAATCGCTGAACAATTTCATTTTTTGCCATTGGTACATTTAAAACTGAAATTATTTTTTTCAAGGTCAAAGTGTCTTAAAATTCGTAAAACCTGATACTATGTGAACAGAATTATATAAAATGACACTCTTAAACCAATGGATGGTATTTTGTTATTCTTGTCATTTTATATAGCAGGTGTCTAATACTACAGTGTGTAGTTTTTGAATATTAAAGGGTACAATACATTGCAGTGAAGTCATGATATGAAATATGATTTTAAAAGTAACAAATTATGACTTGACTTCAATTTATGGTACCCTTTTATGTACAAAAGCTACGCCTTTAAATGAGGTAAACGACAGTCCTAAGGTAACATATCTTCAGAAAAATCATGTTTAACAGTATTAAGATGTCATTTGATAAAACAACGTTGAGATGTGGTTAGAGATAAGTAAAAGATCTTTGTATACATCAGCAAGCGAATACCGAAGCAAAACGGAGGAAAGGATGTCTCCAAAATAAAAAAAATGCAAATACACGGCCATTCATATCCAACACGAATTGAGACAGCATGACAAAGATAAAACAAAGCAACAAAGATGAACAATAACGCCACAAAAATAAAGCACTTTCCACCCTACAAAAACTTTGAGGTATTATTAGATGCATCGAAAGGGTAAACATGGTCAGCTCCTCGCGTGGCACACGTCAAATAAATAATCTGGTTTGTCACCCACGGTGTTTGTCGATCCGGTAATTAAGTCTTGATGTACCCAAAGATATGAATTCTCATCTGTGAATTAGGGACAAATTAACTGTCTGTCAAATCTTGGTGACTACCATTAAACGTTTGTAGTGACAACTGTAACAATAATTGGACCTAATGTTAATGTATAGTTTTAGAGATAATATTTCGCTTTGTTGACAAAGTTGTGGTACAAACTACATGCAGTACAATAGCAAATGATATGTGAAATGTAGGCGCCATATGACGGAGATGTGGGAATGTTATAGCTCAAAAACGGGAAGTTCACTTTTAAAAGTCCAAATAATCATGGGTGTGGTCAATTTTTGTTTCAGACTTCCGGCCTTGTCAGTTTAGCGGTATAATTCCAGGTGTAATGCTGATGATAGTGCATCAGTGGTCTCTTTAATTTCGTGTTCATTTGGAAATATAAGATTAAGGTTGTATTTAAATTGAGAATTGTGTAATGTAAAAACATCATCTATTTAACAGAAACTGAAATCTAAAGGCTTCGCTATCTTGTTGTCTTTTTCAGCAATCTATGTACCTTGTTTCATGCATATAAAGAAATAAATCTTCTAAAACATGTAAAAAGCGCACACAATTACACCCAATGTGTCTACCTATTGTCTGCAGGAAAAATTGTTCTTCAAATTTTACAAATATGTTATCAATAAAAAATTGACCATTGCGATGACATCACCCTTTTATGCTTATGCGAATCAGTGTGATGTTTTTCAAAATAGGCCACAGTTTTGCCTAGCACAAAATATGAATATTCGGAACAGAGTTTTTGTAGGTCATACCTGTTGCCCACAGACACGCCATTGTATGTATAAGCACGGAAGCCTTTCGTATATTGAGTTGATGTGAGAGCTTGTACTAAGAAAATAAAAAAGAACACAGAAATTAGGTTATTAAGCATGCTGTATCTCAATATCCTGAAAAAGTGTAAATCAGGAGGATAATTATGTAATTCACACAAACAGTCTTTACTGGGCAAATAATCTTTTGAAAATATTGCAATATCTCATAAATTAAATAGTGAAATTACCAAAAACAATCATTGATGTCGACAAGCTTTCTCTTTGTACAGAAATATTGGTATCTTTGAGAACAGGAAAAGACAAAATGCGGACGGATCTACAACCACCGGAACAGACTTAACCGAATTTATGTCATACAAAGTTACAAGTTTTAGCTACAGGACACCTCAAACTTTTACAAATGAAAACCAGAGATCTACATTATGACTCTTGATAATCAATACAAATTATAAAACTGAACAGAATGAACAAAGCAAGGAAATTAAGACCCTTGATATCAGAAATAGCATACGTTGTAGCCTTAACCAATGCTGATGTAAAAAAAAATTAAAGGCACGGCAGTTGAAATAACAACATGAACTTACTTTATGTTAAGCACGTTTCTGTCTTCATGTATACATTAATTTTCAGGTAAAGAAGCATATAGTTTCATTTTTAATATATGCCTACAATGTCATTTATACGAGATAATGTACTACATCAGCAAACGAATACTGGAGGAAAAATGATAAAAGGGGGAATTCAAACATAAAAAAATCCAAAATCACGGCCACTCACACAACACGAGTTGACACAGTATGACAAAGACAAAACAAATAAACATAAATGAACAAGAACGCCACACAATAAAAACACTGGCTGTGTGTGAGGTGCTCCAGAAGGGTAAGCAGGGAACCCGTGGCACGACCAGGTGTTGAAAAATCTGTTTGGTGGCTGATTGGTAAATGTTATTTTCCAACCCGTAGACAAAACCAATTGAAATTCATGGTACGTGTAACTTCTCTAACCTTCAGACAGTACAAAAAGTTGGATTGAAAAGCTTCAATCAATATTTTAGTATTTGGACAATTACCAGGACAACTCCTAACACTAACATCATCAACAAACGCATCACAAGATAAAAACTTAATATACAAGAGCACACACACACACACACACACATACACACACAAACACACACAATAAGCACTGGCAGTGAACTCCCACTGAAAACCAGGAGGAGTATCATTAGGTGTTCTTAAAGGTCAAGTATGAACTGCTCCACGCGTAGCACATTTCACACTGCCATTAAAAAGTCCGACTTTGTCACAGTCAGTATTTGTCAGTCCGGTAAAAAACTCTGGATCTACTAAAATATATTTATTCTTATCTGTGAAATAGAAATATTGCAATATTGTGTAGTGACAAGTGCAAGAGTAACTGAACATACCCTTGATGTATAAGTTTTTGAGACAGTAATTTCGGTCTGTTGACAAAATCGCTGCGCAAACTACGGGTTTGGCAATAGCGAATGAGTTGTAAAATGTGGACACAATATGCCGGAGATAAGGGAATATAACTGCTGAAAAACGGATTTCACTATCGGAAAGTCTAAATCATCACGCTCGTCGTAAAGTTTTGTGTTCAGACGTCCAGAGTTGTCTATATAGAGCTATAGGTCCAGGATTGATGCTGCTGATGGTGTATCAGTGGTCTCTTTAATTTCGAGTTTATTTGGGTAAATAAGATGAAGGTTATCCTTAAATTGGGGAATATTTAATGAAAGAACAGCATCTATAATATATGTATAACGGAAGTTGCAATAAAAGGACCGGGCTAGCTTATTGTCTTTTTTATGAACAAGTCCTTTTTGAACATGGCTTAAAACGAATAAAGAAACAAAATTGCGCACAGTTAGTCCTTATAGGTACCCCTATTGTCTTCTGGAAAAGATGTCCTCTAAAGTCTCTCAATATGTTATCAATCAAGAATTCAATCATTGCCATGACATTCTCCTGTGTATACGTTTTGTGTGAATCAGTGTTATGTTTAACAAAATAGTCCCATACCTATCACTTAATATGAATATCTTATTTCAGCCTTTAGTACAGAATGACTGATGTGTATTAAATCCCGGAGTACGGACTTAAGCTTATCAAGTGGAAGAGTAGTATAGAGTGTTTGAAAAATCAAATGTTTTGACACTATTGCAGTGGTTGAGTTCAGTTGAAGATAAATATTCTAATAAGACTTTCGAGTTTTTGAGAAACCACATCTGATTCACTCCGCTTTTTGAATATAAGTTATCACTATATATCTTTGACCCTCTTAGGCTGCAATGAGTTATGCAATAAGAAGTTTATAAAGGGATTTTTGAGAAACCACATCTGATTCACTCCGCTTTTTGAATATAAGTTATCACTATATATCCTTGACCCTCTTCGGCTGCAATTAGTTATGCAATAAGAAGCTTATAAAGGGATTTTGTTGTGCATTTGGAAGATCTAGCAATGTATCTTTGAATTTAAGGGCATTCATGTAACTTAGGTACCCAGTAGATACAAAACAGGTTTTTGTTCTCTTCACTCAAATTTATACCATAAGGATACAGTTATGACTTGTGGTTGTTTAGTATGTCCCCCTTTTGTAAGGTGGAGAATTTGGATGTGGGGGTGTCAAATGAGTTGTCAATGTCCATCTCCTTCATTAAACAGTGAATATAGTGCCTTTTATAGAAAAAATGTGATGCTGTTTTGGTCTTTGTCAGATGGTACAAAAACATAATTGTCATGGAGAAAGGAAAATGTTTTTCTTTACATTGGGTTCCTCGAATATGCTAATGAATTTCGGCTCAATGTTGTCTTAATTCCCCTCATTCGAGCAACAGATAATGAATTATGGACCTGAACCACTCGGACAGAGTTTCAGCCTTTTCCTTCCCTCTCTTAGCCTCTTAGGTGATTGTTCGGCATACCGTATAGCGGGTAATTTTCGCTATTTTCGCGAGGTTTCCGGAAAAACGAAATGAAAACTCGCGAAATTGGTCAGTCTAGATTTATACATGTCTTTTCTCTAACACAATTTTCCATTAGCGAAAATTGAGGACTGCTAAAATTCGATACCTATCATCGTTGAACGAATCGCAAAACTTTGCAACCGCGAAAATTACCCGGTCTACGGAATTTCTCACTTCCGCCCATCAATATTTTAAAGTTAGGTTTGAGGTTGGGGTTTACGACATTTTGGACCTTTTGTGAAGAGATCACGTCGTTTCCCATTGTGTACGATGTTGAGGCCCAAGTTATAACGTAACCAGCCGGAACGTACATAAATGGGGAAAAGAGACAAGAGCAATCAGGTGGCTTTGTTTTGAAGTCAGCAATTTGGACACCCTGCAATACCCGTTTGTGGTTGAAGGTGTTGGTTGCAATTGGTTTTTATGTATAAGATATAAAAGAAAATGTTTGGTCTATAAATGTTTAAAGTATGGCGGTGTCTTGGTTGTAACATGTTTATTTTGAAGAATATTGCAACGATTTATGGCATTAACTCCTTTGTAATTTGATTTTTAAGAATGAACGACGGTCTTGTTCATTAGCTTAGCAGATGAGCTAACATGTTTTAATAGTCTGTGGTGAGCAATATCTAGGACCATTGCAGTGAATTTGTGACGATGGATCTGTCACGCAAGAATTTCAATAGATCTTATAAAATGAATGTAATTTTGAATGGGGTAAAGAGCATAGCTTTGTGTTAATGTGATGAATACCTAGGAGAACATTCATGTAATGTAGAAGACCAGTAATTGATATGTCATTCAGGTTTGGTGCGGTGTAATGTCGATGACCGTAACTTCCTTTCAAGATATTCAGTACAATGACAGAGCTACACTTTGTACTTCACAATTTGCTATACTTTTTATTGTCATTGCAGCCATGGGTTAATGTGGCTCCAATCATATTTTATATTCTTCTCGTTGTAAACGGAGTGGTGTACTGAAAGTTGGATTGTTTGTGTGGTGATATATTTTCCAAAGGATTTTTTACCTTCATGTTGACGATCAAATGGTCAGCTTGATTGAGGTGTATGTAGACAGCTTGATTGAAGTGTGTGTAGTCTTTGACATCGTAAGAATGTCCCAACATTCTTTTATTAAATATATCCAAGATTTCTCCAATATATATCAATCCACACAGGGTACACTCTTTACCATAAACTAGGTTTCGCTATGCGCAATTCAAGTCATCATATGTTCTTGCAGTGCAAAGTTTAGCATTTAAATTGATGGTAAAGGTTGGGTCTGTTAGCAGCATGTCACAGGTTTTACAATTATTGATACGACATCTTTAAATGTAAATGATATTCTTTTTTCTCTTGCATCATACAACTTATTTTTATGAAGGAATACCCGATTGCGTAATTAAAAGAATGCTCTATATACTCTTGTACATGTTTTTTCAACATTGAGGGATAAAGCTCCTTCAATTTTGAAGAACAATCTCTAAAGGAAATGTCTAGCATCAACAACAACTTCGGTGCATGCCCGAAATTCAATTTTATCTGAAAACTTAAAATATCTTAATTAAGGAAAATGTTGTTAAAAGTAAGGAGAATATCCCTCTTGCATAACTTTATCCTTAGCTGATTTTGGCTTTTTTTCTTTTAGATCCTATAGTTAATTTGTTCTCTTTCAGCTTTAACACATAGTTTTGTTTATGGATTTCGAAATTTTGATTTGATCTGCACTGAAGAGACATAAGTTTTCGAAATGCGCATATGCAGAAACTAATTTCACAGTTACATCGGTAATTTGTTATACATTGTATATACATTTCTTTTGGGATTCAATGTAAAATTAAATAATGAGCGCAATTTGTATAAACTATGACATGAAATGGCGTTAAGGCATATGAGAAAAAGTCTCTATAAATAAATGTTAAATCCAAGCAATGGAACATCACTATTATTGTCCTTCTTCGTCTTAAACGTATACTATCTGGTACAAAAGCATTTAGTTTAAATATAATGTACGGAATGGGATGCGACTGATATGATACAACACGAGCGCAAATGAGTACAGCAAATCAATAATAACAATGTCCAAATTAATTATACATTTAACGTCAACCTTAATTCTAGTTTTGAGAAAATCTCCAAAAATTAAAAACAATCAAATGACATTGTGTTTCCAAGTTTTACCTCAAAATTTAATACCTATCTTACTTCGTCTTAAAGATCGGGCATAACAATTATGTTTTGTATCCCAGTCCATGTGTATAGTAGCCTCATTGGAATGTACTGTGTAATTCTTTCTAATTACAATTTCACAAACTTTATCACATCAACTTAACACTTTAGAAATTAAAGCTTGTTTGAATGTTTTCGTTTTTTATTTTAATGCCTCCCTCGTAGGTTTTGCCTCTGGAGGCTTACGTTAAGAATTTGACTATTTTAGGATGAACTTACCAGATTTAGGCTAAACGAGATTAACTTAAGAATGACCATTTCGATTTTCCTAGCGTTACGTTTTTTTAGTATTTTACAGAAATGATGTCATTTCAAAAACCAATAAATTAAGAAAAGACGTACATGTAAGCTAGCTGGGTTATCTTTGTTTATCACATTAACAACTCAATATAACTATCTCTGTATATTTCAGTAAATTAAAAGACAAGTATCAGTTTAAACATGTATTCTTCGACATTTTAGAAATCGTGCAAAATAGATGGCTGCATGAATTATCGATACTCATCATCTGTATCGCACCGCATAATGGGTATAGTCTACTTGCTATGGGTATGGCGATTTTTTATGTAATAACCAATGTTATGTTGCTGATAATCATCGTTGATGATTTTCTGCTCACGGTGAGAATGTCCGGAGAATTAATGTCAGGTGTTGTCGTAGGCGTTAGCAGTTACTTTAACCTTGCTTCTTGAATGGAATACTTACGTGTTAGGATGTTCGTGTTTGATACGTCACTTCTTTTCTAGATGTATGATTTTTGTAAAATTCTATCCATGACTTTGCCCTGAGACATAAAAAAAAACAAAAACAAAAAACAAAAAAAAAAAAAAAAAAAAGACAAAAAAAAACTTTGTTCTAGGAGCTTGCCGTTTAGTATTAGGGTGTTTATATTTCATATGTGACTTGCTTTCTAAGGTACGTTATTTGTAGGCATGTTTCAGTTTTTTTATTTTGTTTTTATGGTTTTTATCAATCTTTCTTTAAACCTGGACGATTTCTGCAAGAGACTGACTAAATTTAACTACATTCATGTACAGAGTTTTCAGTCTTATAAATTATAAAATGATTTAAGATCCAAAGATCTAAGGTTATCTTATGATATATTTACATGCTTACTTTAAAAATAATTTTGGTTTTGAGATACAATTCTAAATTTCCCGATATTTTTGAAGGTGGTAAATGTCAACTCTAGCAATTAATCCTTATAAAAATGTTCCTTTTGATGCTTGAGTCCCCTAAAAACCACTTTGTAATGTTAAATAAATCTTATTAAAGTTTTAGTTCATAGTAAACATCCTAACAACAAAGTATTTTAACTATTTGGACACCTTATCAGACCGTGTAGGAAATATATTCTCTAACATTGTTTCCAGTTTATTACGTATATGTCTTACATCGAGATAGTTAAATTTTCACATTGTAAAGTTCGAGGTTTACCTGAGAACTTTAAAATGTGAAAATTTAACAATCTCGAAGTGAGACATATATGTAATAAACCGGAAAACAATGTGAAGATTATTTCTCTAATTTCTACTAAATTTATTTGAAGCAAAGCGATCTCCGTTGTTTCCAGTATGCCGCCATTTTGTTGCTATCGTCGTTACTATGTGTATCATTGTGCCAGTCTTTGAAAGGGATGTTGAATATAATATTTTTGATAACAATGTTATATTATCAATTAATGGAGTTATCTTAGTCATAAAAATGCAAAAACCGTTTCGCTAGACAATGATGAAGGTGTTAATTTCATCAACATCCAGTTGCACTATTCCTAGAAAATGACACAACACATTTACATGATTGACCAATCGCCAACTGAGATCTAATATGACGACATGTTGATTATTATTCTGATAACCAATTTGTCAGGAGGTGTTTAAATTTGCTAGAAATTAGAGAAATATCTTTTCACAAAATAAGAGTGTATGACAATTAACTATCGGGTTTAATTTCACACTCTAATAATACTTTAACAAAATAGCGAACAACGTGAGTGTGAACCTAACCGTCAGTCTAAAAAAGAATATTCAAGGGACAATTGCAACATCGAAGAAAAACAAAGAAACAAAAACATACATGTATTTGTAGAGACTTGTCTCATGTGCATTTACTCCATATCCTTTTATTCATCATATGTATGACACAGAAAAGAAAAACGAAGACACACAAGCGCACACACACAAAAGAACAACATGGTCCCAATAAAAAAACTATGGGTGTGATAAGGTGACGTGCAATAGAAAAATCTATTGCCTAAGATGAAGGCTTGAGGAATTAAGCCTATATCGCCAATTAACCTAACAAATGCTTTGAAGCAACGCTGATTTACTAATGATTAAATAGGCATTTCTATTTTCCAATGAGGTAAGAAGACAAATAGTCGGAAATAGCTTTATCGGTAATTTGTATTAGTTTCCTTTGATCTCATGAAGGAAATATTTTTCAGTATTTGCTACTGCCCAAATACAAAAAAAAAATGAGCAAAAAGTATCTTAGGCCACGCCTACTTGTCAATCAGAATCAATTAAATATCCATCTATAGATACTCTTACCAAATCGTATAACTTCTTTTACTAATCAATAGTAGTCAATTTCACGATTTGTTAAAAATTAACATTTCCAAAATTTGATCTATTAAATAAATAAATGATTTAGTTAATTACCGATAAAAAGAATTATAGAAGTTTTGTCTTTGATGCAAGAAATATTGGCTCCAATAATGGACTCGCCCACAAAGGGCTCGTCCATTAATATTTGCCAATATTTCTTGTATCAAAAACAAGCTTTCATTATTCTATATATATCCTACCCAGTACATATTATAATCATGAGACATTCCGAGTGTAATTTAATAAGATCTTGAACTAAACACGTTAAACGATTTATTGCTTTGATGAGATTTTGGCTAAATTAGCTTCAACTAGTTAGAGTTTAGGATTGCAAATAATGTTACTCGTTGGGGTTAATGTTAAGCTATGTCTCCAAGCTGGCAGCAATATATATCAATTTTTTTGTTAAAAGTCCCCCCCCCCCAAAAAAAATAATAATTTCTGGAAAATCTAATTGCATTTTCTTCGCTTGTCTCAAAGGAGATGATCAAAAGACATTTCCGAAAAAAAGAAATATCCAATGTTAAATAATATTTTGTAAAGATAACTTCGCTTTTCAATCGGGTCGGAGCATTATCAGCAATTTTTGTACACAATTACTGTAAATTTGGCTGCTGTAAGGTTATATGATCCTAAGACAATTTTCACTTCCGTTCAAATTGGAAGTATCTCCCACACTGGTGGCGTTGCTTATTTTGGATCCAAAAGAAATGAAGACAGTTTGTATGATACTATTTTATAAGTCATATCAGCAAGATTCAAAGAGAAGTCGTAGTGTTCCAAGATATTTGTCCAATTAATATTATGTTGCAGAGATATTGCTTAATCAGCTTCAGACAGCAATTAAAAGTGATGTGCAAGGTTACCAATTTTAGCTTTTTGAACGCTTTAAGACGTCCATAAACGTTGGCATGTTTCAATGATTATATCTTATCTTGACCTTTCCCCACTCCTTGCAAATACGTAAGTTTTCAAGCTTGCAATGGGTATAAAAACAACCTCAACTATAAAATCAAAGAAAAGAATCAGGAAATCATAGCGATACATATAAAACACAATTAGGGACAAAGTAACCAACAATGACAAATTGGCAAAACGGATCACCAACACCAAAATTGAGGTACTAAAATTTGAAACAGTAATGCCTACGGTTCCTTTTTTTCTTTTTATTGGCTCTGCAAGTTACTAATTTATTGTAATCTTTACATCTTTAGTTTTTGAATAATATAACTGCGTTTTTTATAATGGCATCACATTCTATCTTTGATATTAATCTGCTATTGTATATATTTTACTTGTATTGAATAATAATTTTGTGTTCTTTTTCAATCAAACTTGCTATCCTTTTTTTAATCGATATTACCTGGGAACATATAAAACATATATAAATTGGGTCAAATAAATTTCAAGTGTATTGTCCCATGTCTCTTAAAACATTTTTTTGGAAATTAATTCGAACAATTAAAAACACTCGTGCAAAGTAATTATGTTGTATGCAGCTGAACTAACAACAAATTTTTCTCGAATGCATACTTTTCCTTTGCTGTAATTTTGAATGTAAAAATGAACCACATAAGTAGTTTCACATAATATGAAACAGACACACGACCCCACCTGATTTCTCGCGCCAATATAGTGATTGCAGATTTTTGAACTCGCTTTGTCATCTCGATTTCAGTTCAGTTTCGGGATTTTACATAGAATTGATAGGGAAAAATTTATATCAGAGGAAAGCTTGAAAAAAAGATTGTGCTCGTACTTAACATGCGTTTTGAAATCATTATATAGTTTACGTGTGAAAAAAATGGGGGTCACTTTTGAAATAAGAGAGGTAAATTGCGAGATGTTAATTTCTGTAGTGATATCTTTGTAAAGTTATTTTATCAAATTATCTCTCTTGCATAATTTCTGAGTTCTGTAAAACCAGCAGACAAATTTAAAGCTAATGTATATTAGTTAACGTTTTTGTAGTACAAATGATGTAAAAATGATAAGGAATAAACATTTTTTAACTGTCTTTACATTTTAAAAACTATTTTGTTAATTTTTTAAATGAATGCCACTTAAATGAACAAGTATAAGAAAAAAAAAAAGAAGTGACGGAATAGTACCACTGAAACACCTTAATATATTTATCCACAAAAGCTGATTAAACATTGAAAAATATATCTAATATGGTGTTGATCTCATTTCGATAAAATAACTTAAATTGGTATTTGGGTCTTATTGATTTGCTATGTATTTTAGAGAATGTACTTGAAGAATAATCTGGTGTACTTTTAACGGGATATCTACTCATGTCTTGAAATTCAGTATCCTCTGGCTGTATTCTTTTTAAACATTATAAGTAATTACATATGAATCCTTATGCTTTGACTTACAGTTTATATGCAAGTATGTTGATGAAAATCTGACATAATATTGCTAAATCTTATCTATTTTGTCTTATTCATTCACAGATACATGTAACCAAGATATTTGTAATTAAATGAAAAATTTCGAGTAGTTAAGTTTCTTTCCAAATTTTATTGACCTGTATTTCAAAAACGAGATATCACATCTTATCCTCTCAAAATTACCCTTTTCCTATTTTAAATACAAAAAAAACCCGTCGTAATGAAATGATTTTTATTTTCAAATAGAGTTGCAAACCTCCTTTACATGACTAAGATCAGTAGGAGTATTCTTCACTAAATGTTACAACTCTATATCATTCTTTACGCTATTTTATCTTCGTATAAACATCAAAACAGATTGGGCTGAAGGTAGGTATCGCAAAATAGGAAATCCAAAAACATGGATAATAAGGTAGTAAATCTAACTTTCCTAGTTTACCAGGAAACAATATAATTTTGCAGTCAGGACTTTTACGTCATTTTCATCACGTCAAGGATAAAATTAAGGTAGGATCTCAATTCTTTGATCTTTACATGTTGATTTCATATGTTTTAATTCTTTAACAAAGAACCACATAATATATTACATGAGTTATAGTGCTTTACTCTTCTCTTTTGTCTGTCTGTCCAAAACATCTTTCGAATTTTTCGCTTATGTAATTAGAAATGATTTTATATTTAGTCTGATGCTGTGGTATTGTGTGTTCCTTTTCTAGTCCATGATTCATGTTTTTCACGTTTGCCGATACCTTATTTTTTTTCCAAGTTAAAGCTATACATTGAATTTTTTGTAAAACAATTCTCAGCATTTGTACATAGTATAGATTTTGTATATTGTCTTCAGATTTGATGAGTTGTCCGTGTCTCACCTATTCACGTCTGTCATTATCTATTGCCTGTTTGCTGCATGAATCTAATTTATTCCATAATAGCCAAACATATATCATTTTTTTATCAAAGATATTTCAGTTTTTGTATGGTATTATGATTTCCTACTTGGTTTGAACCTTTGATTAGTTGTACAGTGTCTATTCTTTTCAATCCGACATCTACTTCATATTTTCGATTTCCTTTGGTTTTTTCCATTATAAATATAAAATGACATTTTTCATAACAGATTTTCAGCTTTCGTATGAAATTTTTTAATCTTATCCAATTAATGTGTGATTATAATTTGATAATTATTTGTCAGTTTTTTCTTACTTAAATTTCAATTTATAGAACGAATATTCATTTCGACCAAATTGGAATTGACTTCATTTTCTCCAACGACTGCATGTCTTTCCTGATTATTTTAGTGGGACATTAAGGTTAGTGAGGACAGCTGACCCCAAAAATAATTCCGAATTCAAAATGGCTATTTTTCTAAAATATATTACTGTTGAGTATATACTCTTTCTTTGGTATATTTACACGCGTTTTTCTGAGATAAATAGGGTCAAAGTTACCTCCCCTGAATAATGGTCCGAATTCCTATTTACCACCCTTTTGACCATATAAAAAAACAATTCAACATTGTTTTTGTAAAAAGAGTGTTTGGATTATAAGTCTTTGTTGTTTTAAAGGTATTTCTAAAAAAACATCCACTTTTTTCAATTATTTTTGCTAATATTCCCAATTATGTGCATATTGAGGTGGAAATTTTTATCACTTTCTGCCCCCTAAAGGGACATAAAAAGTTAAGTTTAGAAAAACTACCGATTTCAAAATTTCATTTTTTTACTTAAATATATACCTTTATACGATATCTTCAAAATATAAAAAAATCAGTTTAGCAAACAAGGCCTTTAAGAAAACTATAAGCATTTAAAGTTGACAATATTGTCCTCCTCCCCTAAGAAATTTTTGCCGTCACTAGAACAAAAACCGAGAGTGATGTCACTGGCTATGCTTGTAGCACAAATACCAAACTGAAATAGTCATATGACTGTATACGGTCTTCACTTGACTAGAACAGGAACATGTAGGTTACATATGTCAAACCGGAAGTGGATACTTTCTTACCTACTGTTAATCATAGATACAAAAATCTCATCTAAAAATTCAAATTTTGTGATATGTTGTATGATAGTTCGACATGTGACCCCACAGGAGTCATATAGAAAAATAAGGAAGCGCGCATTCGGGACCGGAAGTAGTTTGTATTTCCAATTGGCCACCGTTTTGACCGGAAGGACCTATTTTGCTATATAAAGATATATTCTGGATGGCGTTGACTAAATGAATGAGTTGATATTTCTTATGTTTTCTTGTTCCAAACTTTTAGGGATTGATCTGTATAAATAGGAAATAAGCAGTGCTTGTTCTGGCAGTATTTCTATTACGTCTGCGTTAATTATTAAGAATGTGGAGATTGCTATTGTTGTTCTAGGGTGAATTCTCTCTTCCCACAATTTTCAAGTTTCATTCTATCATTTTTCAACTTTTTTTATCCCTTTGTGTACATATTTACTTTTTTCACTACTATATCTCTATCTTATTGAATTTTTATCAAAGTTATTTTCCTTTAATGAGCACTTTTACTGTGTTGATTTATTATTATTTTCCTTTTTCTCACCCTATTTGAAGTTTATTTCCATTTTTCATCATGTACGAAGGAATTTGCATTTTTCCCGCCATTTTGTTGTTTCCATGGCAACGGTCGCCATTTTTGATATTTTAAAGACCAAAACTCGTATCTACACATAGTAAGTAACATTCCTGTTAAATTTCAGTCATTTTGGAGCAATTTGAAAATTTCCCGCCATTTTCTGTTCCCATAGCAACGGTCGCCATGTTGATGTTTCTAAAACCAAAGTTCCTTTCTACACATGCTCAGTAACATTCCTGTCAAATTTCATTCCATTCTGAACAATTTTAATTTTTTCCCGCCATTTTTATGGTTTAAATACGTGACAGCTGTCCTCACTAACCATAATCTTTGGTCTTAAAAAGACAGGATTTCTTTGCTTCGAAATAAGTCTCACCGCAAGAATTTCAGCGGTCAAGTAATGTCACGTCTAAATGCAACTATGCCATTTGACGATCTTAAACAGGTGAATAATAGACAGCTGTAGCGACGATGTTTAATATAACCCAGAGTATCATATCAAGAATATACGATTTCGAATGCCAACCTGTTAACATCGGGAAATCCAGCAAGGTCACCGGTTGGACATTCTGAATCATATACTGTGAAAGTACTATTTTTCATGGGGTTCCAATTTTCGTGGATCTCGTGGTTTATTAAAACCACGAAATTAAGTTCGCAACAAAATGCATAGTTCCATTTAAATTTTAATGCATATACTGTGAGAGTACAATTGTTCGTGGGTTTCCAATTTTCGTGGATTTCGTGGTTCGCTTAAACCACGAAATTAAGTTCCCAACGAAATGCATTTCTATCATAGACTTTTAATGCATAGAATTCGAAACCACGAATTTCAGTACCCACGAAATATTGAAATTTATGAAAACCACGAAAATTGATGTCCACGAATAAAAATACTTCCACAGTAATTCGAAACCACGAATTGAAGTACCCACGAAATAGTAATATTTATGAAAACAACGAAAACTGATGTCCACAAATAAATGCTTCCACAATGTTCCAGAGTATTCTACCTTTGCAGCTCACCTTACCAACACGTTATCATTCATATCATATAGACCTGTATGCAACACTATTATCTAAATATCATATCAAGACTTTAATACTGGTAGTTACGCATGATCTCCCAAGAACAGACCGACCGAAGGTGGCAACTGCCGCCCAAGATCGCTTTTTGCGGTTAAAGTAATTGCGTTAAAGAATTCTTCACCTACTTCTACGTCGACTTGAATTTCGGACCAGACAGTCAGTAACCGTTTACGAGATGCTCGGATACGAGCGATACACCCAATTAGAGTTGTGGTATTGACAAGCAGCATTAACGAGACAAATTGTAATGGGCTCAGACACACATTATTTGTCCCCAGCATCAGTGCTTAAATGTTTGGTTCAGTATTGAAACCCTGTTCCAATTAAATTATACAAACGGTATAGATAATTATTGGGTGAGGCAAATTGAGCGTTTTGCTTCTAACTGCATCCAAGGGGTCGACCGATATGGTAATGGCAGCGTGACGATGTTTGCAGCTGTATATCGCGACTGGAAGAACCGGGTTGGTATTAACGGATATTTGACGGCACAACGATACTGTGATAAAATTTTGCAATAACACGTTCATCTAGTTATGAAGAATATTGGAACAATGAAGCAACACGACAAGGTGAATCTGCCTACAGAATGAATAAAAATTGCTTAAAACTGTGCCTGCAGAACAATAACCTTTCCTTGCCAACAAAAGCACCAGATTTTAACAAATAGGCCACCCTTGGGACGAATTGGTAGACGCGTTCGATAGTGACAGCCGCAACCGCAAATATTACATCATTTGGCCTTAATACAGGTGAAGTGGATCAAAATTCGATAGCAGGTGAATGGGAATCTAACATCACCGATGGAGAGACGCGGATAGTCATTTTATCTGAAATGCGGACATGGAAGATCATAAACAGTGGTGACTTTGACCTATGATTTTTTTTTCTTGGAACTGTTTTGGATAAATGAGACGGTTAACAGTTATATGGCTTTAGATGTATTTATCTAAAGTAAAAGATTTGAATGGATGCAGTTTCGGACTATGCTTGGAAGTGGACAAGATTAGTTAAAAATCATACTTCTGTTTTATCATCCTTTGTGTCAATCGGATGATGAAAGAATTATCTCCATTACATCTACTGGCAATGGGTGCCTTAACATAATAAGAATCCGTTCAAACAGAGATTCATTTACAGGTCGTCTATGCACCTCTAATCCTCTTTCTCTGCTTGTTACTATCTTCTTGACCGCACTCAGAGATGGCCTAAAAAGTTCCTGTGTCAAAGACTACTACACGAGTGGCGTGAATCAGATGTGGATCTAAAAAATGAAAAATATCTCATTTAGAGGTCTCTTTAACTAGTCTCACAATTACAATGGCATTCAAACTTTTAATTCTTAATCCTTGTCCAATTCTGCCTCACAATAAACGGAAAACAGTAATTTCTCATCTTAAACATCAATGTTTTTGTAATAAAAGAAGACCGAAGATGCACCTTTGTAATGGTAGGGACAGACAAAACATATTTTGTAAAGTGCCACACTGATTCATACAAGAGGTACACCGACGACAAAGTTATCAGGAAGTTTTTTATAATTTCTGATCAACAATATTTTTTACAGAATTTGGATGCCACCTTTTTCAACATACAATACTGATTCCCATGGGGACAAGCCAGTTTAAGCCTTTTCCTTTACTCTCATGAGGCTAAGATTTTACAAGATCTAACATAGAGAGGACAAAAACATTTAACCAAGGCCTTTACTTTCAGCTTCCGCTTGTGCTTTCTCTGAGTAATCCATAATTTTAGGAATATTTACACCAAATCTATCCCAATTAGCTTGAAATTAAAGAGATTACTGAAACGCATACCTCAGCCACATAGTCAGATATTGTATTGTTTATTTACGGAGATGAACGTTTAAAATGTAATACATATGACAAACATAATGAATTTTACTTTCCAATGTTTATAACTTTCCATTCCTTAACAGCAATACACCGATCGTCCCAGCATATTGAGTGTACATTTCACAGTTGATTTCTTACTGTCGAGCATGTGGTTTATATAGTGTTTTCTGAATAGAGCATTGTCCTGAAAAATGCTGAGTCAGGGATTTGACCAGTTATTGTAACTTTCATCCGTCCAGAAATCCTATGGACGTCACTATTTTATCATTGAAAGATATAACGTATCGATTACCCAAATGAAAACGAACATTTCCAGCCATGTTTCACGTTTTCAAGGACTTAACATTACGGTGCTTGACTGATCCTGGAATGACCCTACATTTTGTGTTCTTCAGTTTATGCTTTGTGGCTGTCTCTTGTCTTTGATTTTCTGTATTCTCGTTTTTAACATGAATCTGGAGTTTATTTTCCTAAAACTACATCCTTCTTTTCCTTCGGTATTTAACTGCCGTCCTTCCAGAGTAAAGTCGAAACCGTTCATACCAGATAAGTCAAGGCATGACACGTATACGTCACTTCGGTATTTAGTCATTTGTTACCACTGGATCGATGCCACTGCTGGTGGACTGTTAGTCCCCGAGGGTATTCACCAGCCCAGTAGTCAGTACTTCGGTGCTGACCCGAAAGCCGATTCTATTTGGAACCTTACAATATCTAAATTTTTGTAAATTTGGCGATAACTAAGGAGTATTTCCCTCATGCATAGCTCTGTCCTTAGCTGATTTTGGCTTTACATTCAGATCATATTGGTTAGTTGTTCTCTATCAGTTTTTAAACATCTTTGAGTTTATGGTTTTCCTAACGTTTAGATTTTATCTGCACTGAAGAGACATAAGTTGTCGAAATTCGCATATGCAGAATTTAAAATTCACGGTCACTTTGGTATTTAGTCATCCTTCAAGTATTTTATTATCATATGACAGCCGTAGTTTTATTTTCAAAGGACTAAAATATCAAAGGCTGAATATTACCCTGACTCGGCGGCCTTTGTAACAGTATCTTGTTTTTTGTTTTTTTTTCTTCAAAATATCACTGTAAGATCAACATGCTTAACAGTAACGAATCATCTGTGAAATATACACTCCATTGGTTTGAGAGGCAGGTATAAAGCTGTTAGAAAGAAGCATGTCAGAATTGGAAAATTGAATGTTAAAGTTTGTCATAAAGCTTAGACTTCAAATGTTCATCTTCGTCAATATACAGCATAAGATCTTAGTATGAAGCTGATGAACATTGTCGGCGTAAACGTAGTTCCTTTAATATCAAACTAAATGGTATAGATCTATTGTAAGTATTTTACAAATTTGAATTATTGAGAGAAAGTACATCGTTTGTATAGCGAAAGCTGAAATCAAAGAACTTGATTATCTTTTCTTTTTTTCTCTGATAGCCTTTTTCATAAGGGTCCCATATATGATAACAACGAAACGAAACAACAATTTGTTTCCCTTACCTCGTCATATTACTGATATTATTACCAAATTAGAGCAATGAGTCTCCGGGACACTTAATTACAATTATTTATTGAAAACGAAAGCTCTCCTGAAATTTTGCTTGAAAGAATATGCTTGCGGGAAGAAACAAAAAATGAAATAAACAGGACAACAGGAAACACCAACAATGACTGAAAATTATAATTACATGCCACAATTTGCTAGGGAATTTCAAAGGAAAAACACAAAGGATGAGTGGCAATAAGACCCATATGTGGCCCAAAAAAATCAAGTTGTTTAAAATAGTGTGATATTTATGGGAAATATTAACTATTACATCTGGCTACAAAGAAAACATATAATAATACGAATTCCTTTCATTTTGACGTTATTGTGACATCACCAGGAGCCGTCTTTTTGAAAGAAAATCAGAAAATCTGCAATTTTGAATGTTCTCAAAGCAAATTTTCTTTAAGTGAACATGGGGCACATGCAATCAACAACTTCAAACTTTCAGAAATGATGTATTTCACCATTTTACACATTTTGACTAAATATGAAGTTGTTATTCAGATGTGCCCATATTTTTCAAAGCACAAAAATGTGCAAAACACAGCAAATATCTATGAAATTCTGACTATTTCCAAAAATATAGCTTTTGAGTTAACTGATTATCATGAGAATCAAACTGATATGGAAAAAAGCTTTATCATTTTCATAAAGCCCTATATTTGTTCAATGTTTCAGGAACATAAGACATCTGTTTGTATAGTTTTAGTTTCATGGTAAATCTTGGGCCAAAAATGGGTCTTACTGCCACTCATCCTTAGACAAAAGATAAACGTAAACAACGATAGGAACCCAGGATAGCCGGACTTGATAACGCCACTAGCAAAAGCCAGCGGTAGGGTTAAACCGGTTTATGGGTACCAAAGCCTCTCCTTTATCTGTCCCGATTCCTTATAGTTTAGTATACATACGAATAAAACCCAATACAGGTAGACTACTAACTCCATGACCACCATCTTGAAAGGAGAGAATATGACAATACGTAATTTTGAAAGATGGGTTAAGGGTTGCTCGCCGCTAAACTGCCGGCTAGCTAAAGGAGCCTAGTCTGCTGGTAAAACACTGTCGCACTACGGAAGAAAAATCAAACTCAAAACTTCTCGCAGCATTTGGTCAAGAATCATTATATATTTCAGTAGACATCGGCAGTATCAATGAGAGGCCAGTATGTATTTAAAATTTTCAGGTCACTAGATCCCAAAGCTAATTTAACGGAAGAAAAATCAAACTCGAAACTTCTCGCAGGATTTGGCCAAGAATCATTAATCACTTCAGTAGACATCGGCAGTATCAGTGAGAGGCCAGTTTGTATTTAAAATTTTCAGGTCACTAGATCTCAAAGCTTATTTAACGAATGAAAGCAGAGTATCTTGTCAATATCCCCTATTATGTAAAGAACGTAAGTTACGTCCCAGCTTTTCTGGATCTTAATCAGTTTCTGGCCTTTTTTAACAACATTACCGTAAAAACGAGGATTAGAAATGCCCTAAGTAATAAGCTGTTTGCGAGTAACGCCTACCCAAATTTTTCAGGTCACTAGATCTCAAAGCTTATTTAACGAATGAAAGCAGAGTATCTTGTCAATATCCCCTATTATGTAAAGAACGTAAGTTACTTTCCAGCTTTTCTGGATCTTAATCAGTTTCTGGCCTTTTTTAACAACATTACCGTAAAAACGAGGATTAGAAATGCCCTAAGTAATAAGCTGTTTGCGAGTAACGCCTACCCAAATTTCGTTTAGAAAACACTTAATTATATGATATTTAAAAATAAACAGTATGTTTTTGACCTATAGTTCTTACAATAATAATTATGGTGTTCCGTTGCTTTACAGTAGTGTTCAGTGTTGTACGTCAAACCAGACAAAGAAATTTAGTTATAGGAGATATAAGTGTGTTGAGGGATTTCAACCTGCCTTGTATTAATTACAAGATTTTGAGATACATTCGGTGTTATGAACACATCCTTACATTTCCTCTCTGGGACGTTGCTATTAATTCTCAAATGATGCTAAGTTTAAGAATCTATGTAAATTTTGAATGACCACTCATATCATCAGTTCTCAGATACCTTTAGTTATGTGTTAACCCGGACAAAATTATAGCAGACAGAACAAATGAATAGTTCTCAATAATAACAACAAAATCTTACAACACAATATACCTACCCCTCCAGCGTATGGATTGTATATTTCACAGTTGATTCCTGTACAGCTTGTAGTTCATACAGTGACTTTAAATTTGTCAAAAGAACGAAAGCAATATTACAGAAACAGCTTAGTCAGGGATAAAAATATATTCAGCCTTTGTTACTTTCATCACTTCAGAAAATCTATGGCTTCACCGAGACATCACATATAGGTATGAAATGTCAGTTTCACACATTTTAACAAAGAGAATCTTCCCGGGTTTGGCATTACCAATTTTGACTTTACTCTGAAATGACACAGTGACAGTGTGAAGGGTACTGTGTACAGAGCAGGACAAGCACATATAATCACTTATTTTTTCATAGCTAACATTGTTAGGGCTTTAGTTTTCAGTGTTGTATGTATGGTGTTTGTGTGTTTTGTCTGTGTGTTACGCCTCTTGTCTTTAGTCTTAAGTCTTCTGGTGTTTCCGTTTTTGTTTTGTCTCTAGACTTTGATTTTTGAAATCTTGTTTTTTTTTTCATTCGGTATTCTACTGCCGTTTTTTTCCTTACAAGGATGAATCGATACAGTTGTACTTGCCGTGCCTTTGAATTGCAGAAAAAACACGCACTTGGTACACTTACTACGCTGACTGAGAACTCTTTAAATGTTTGTCAGAATATTCATTTTAATAATTATTAAAGCTGTGTTCTGTTTTTAAGAAGAAAACGTGCGAGGTTAAATGAATTGAATTTGTTCATTAGATATGGAGATATTGACCAAAATGATCGTCATTGTTTCGCAGTTAGTTATATTTAATGCTGCAGGTAAGTATATTTGATATAAAAGTCATTCAATTGTGTTTTTTTTTATTTTTGTGTTAATTCAAATGTGATATTAGAACTCATTTTCAAAGATGGTCGTATCTTTAGCTTATTAGAACAGGGGAGCTGAAGTCAACACATACCGTTCCATTATCGTCGTTCTGAGAATGTCCTTGTTTGCAATTACCTTATCTCTTTAAGTCATGTATGCCAAATATATAAAAGGTATCAGAAAAATAGATTTAGTTTGTAAAACTGTTCCAGCCATTAATTCTTTAACAAGCAAACTGCTTTTTTATTGTTGACAGTTTTCATATTTGTTTTTTAGTGATTATTTTCAATTTTCTTCTCTTGTGTATTTTTAAATACATTTCTTGGAAATCTTATTCTGATTAAAGTTATTAAAAAATATATATCAGTAGAGCTCACTTATTTAATGTGTATTAAAATTATTTTACGATGCAGGATAACGTGTTATTCAGTACGGCAGTTTCAAGTTCATTGTTGTCACAAAGAAAGGTCTTTGCAAAAAAATCAATATATATATATTTGCTTGGAACACTTACTAATTTAACATTGTTGAGCTGAGGGAGACTTATATCTTATCTCCTCGCAGCGCTCCAAATTGACTCTGTTTCACCAATTGAAATCAAGTAAAACAGAGAACATGTGGTAAAGTAATAAGTACACTTCAAGTTAAAAAAATATGTTTCTCTTAGTAGATATATAATTATTCAGTTGGTCAGAAATTCACTCTTGGCCACTCTTAGCTGGTATTTGAGGCACTAATTACATGTACTTCCTTCAATTACGCAAGAGTTCCTATCTCCAATTCCAAGTGTCTCATATAAAGAAAACCAATCTTTCACATGGATCTATTACAGAAAAAGATGTTTATCACATATAAATCGAATTGAAAAGACAGGCAAACCTAAAATGAAAGCTTAAATTCTGATATAACATGTAGGTGATATGAACACCTTTTAAATAGAATTTCTACCTTCAAAGGCAGAAAAACTGTATATATTGCTATTAATCAATACATATAATAGCAAAAATAAGGAAAAAACATACACACACACAAAAATACACAAAAGAAGGTTTCAAGCAATTAACTCAATGAAAACCAAACAGGCTGACATGAACTATAGTAATCGTATTTCAATTTAGATTCAGATTGTTCACGTTTTAAACTCCTTGTATTAAGATTTGGTTTGTACACTGGAAAGTGTCTACAAACGTGTATGACTATCATTTTTTGGAAATATTGTGTTCACATATTTTTGGCTACTTGCTTTAGAAGGTTGTCAATCAGTCAAACAGATGGGCGTTTGTTAGAATTCGGCTAAGCGTCTCATTTATAAAACAACAAAAATGTTAACGACCAACATTTTTCTGTGTTTATTTTCAACAGCAAAGGTCACACAATAATAATTTCCAACAGAAAAGGTCACACAATAATAATTTTCAACATCAAAGGTCACACAATAATAATTTTCAACAGCTAAGGTCACACACTAAGAATTTTCAACAGGAAAGGTCACACAATAAGAAATTTGCTAACGAATTCATTTTGTTTTCTCTACTTGAATTGCCGTACAAAAAGTTTTGAATTACTTAATGTATATGTTATTTCAATTAAGATATAAAAGATAGATTTATATGTGTTTCGTATTATAGAGGTGATACGGGTAGAATGCATAATTATATAGAAACAAAAAAAACATGTTGCATAATCATGCGTCAGAGATAAGTATACACTTATTGAAGTATGTAGCTATTCATTACATAGCTTTAAAATCCCTACTTGTCTAATATACTTGTTTTTCAAAAATGAATACATTTATAAAGTATTGTCAAGTCATTGTTTGAATTTTATAGTACACGTTCTACAAATATCAATAACATTCATATATCTCCAAGTTAAACAGGTCAAGATGTAAAAAACATCACGAAATAGGAAGTTGGAAAATTCATTTTCCCATTTTTTTTATCATTTAGGTATTAGTTAAAAAAAATGTTTCAAATTCTGGTAGGGTGTGACTGTTTAATGCACATACCTTCTAAACTGGATAATTTCATCTACTTCCTGCATGAAGAAATATTTGTGAGTTTAATATGAGATTTACTGAAGTGACTCTACCTGGATTTTTTCTTTTGAAAAACTCTGCTGTTGTATAATCGACTTTTTATTTCGAGTGAACTACCTTCCAATTTGAGATTACTTTAACATTACAAAGTTACATCTATTATTTAGAATAAAAACTGATTGTAAACGCTTAACATGCTTAAGGTTAATCTGTAATCACAAGTACGTTAAGGAAAACGCATGCAAAACATTATCTTTTTTAATTCATCTGGTGAAGCTGATTTTTTCCCGTCTCGGATGCGTCATAGGTAGATACTAGACGCTCTTATCAATGAGAAGAAAATGATCACGAAATTTTCTATGTCAAGTTAAGTAAACTCCAAAATATGTTAAAAAGCAAGACTTGACACGGGAAATGAAAAATTTGCAAATTTAACGTTTCCAAATGGTAAAATTAATTTCTCTGATGACCAAAGGTATGAAATAGGTGATTGTATTTCAAATACATTTAAATTAAGAAATTATCGAGACGAGTTCTAAATATAAAAAAAATGAAACAAATCTAAGAAGTAGATAAATTTTATAAATCTTCACAAAATGAGGCACAAATAGATGAAGGAAACCAACCAAAATGCACTTAAAAAATTATTGAAGGGTCAAAATTATATATATTTTACGAAATTATTTGGACGTTTGAAATAAAATAAACAATTATTAATAAACAAAATCTCAATTAGTGGACCTTTTTCCTAAAAACCACCTTTCCTATCGTATTACTGAAACCCTTGTAATAAATGCACGGTTAAACCCTCGGTGCCAGTTAACCATCCAACAGAAAAAAAAATAATTAAAGATATCTACTTCAAGAAAATCATTCGCAGTTTCAGTCTATTATTATCACATAATTTTTAGCATCTTGTAATGAGTATACAATTGCGAAAGTTAGAATTTAATAATTATAGTAAAAATCGAATCCGTTTTTTTTTTACTTTTGTTCATGTTTCTAGGACTATTTACTTGTCCAATTCTAACGAGGAAACCGATTACAAAATTTTAATATATATATGACTAATTCATAGAGTTGCTTTTACAAAATGATATTTGCTGAACATATTAAGGGATACATATAAATGTACACTGGACAAAATCACAATTAACACATGGTATTATAAAGCCAATGGAACAACGCTTTCATTTTTGTCTTCATCTTGAAGTCACCACGAGGCCTTCACCAAAGAGCAAACACTCCTACCATTCAGAAACTTCAGGGCGGCACTATGGCACCGGTTTTAGCGGAATTCACTTGCTAAATTGTGACCAACACTACGTCCATGTATCCATTTTGTTATGAAAGCGGGGTCGCAACATACCTGGATCATGTTGAAATGAATGGTGTGGATCCAAGAAAACGAGTTTAATCCCACCGCAATTTTTGCGCCTGTCCCAAATCTGGAATATGCTGATGATTGGCTTGTCCGTGTCTTCTTATACAATTTTAGTTTCTTGATATTTGGGTTATTGGATGTGGTTTGTTTCCATTGATTTATCCACTTTTTTACCTTTATGGGGTGATTTAGTGCTCGCTATATGGTGTGAGGTTCCTCACTGTGTTGAAGACCGTACGTTGACCCCTAGATGCTTTGTTTTTGGTCGTTTTAACCTGGATATGGTATGTTGTCTCCTTGACATTTACCCCTTTTCCTTTCTTTTTCATGAAAATCTATTTAGTCAAAATGCAGATCAATGTGCATGGATTATAATGTTTACATTCGGTTGTGCTGATCCATTTTTTAACAAATAAAATCCATTCATTTTAAGGGGGATGCAAAGAAGTTTTCCTTAAAAAGAATCAAATTTTTCTCTAGATATCAGTAGTTAGTACAGTCTTGTACAACAAGAACGTATAACCAGTTATTCCAATTGCAAGGAGACATAATTAATGAAATATTCATTTAAATAAGTAAAAGTTTTTCTTAAATCAAGAAGTAAAAGGAGAAGACTCATTGAATAAATTTCTTGTGAGGACATAGTTAATTAAATTGAAAGACATCAGTGATTGCTTAAAATCCTCAAAAATTTCTTCGTGAAGAGATAATGTCAAGCTTGGTCTTACGAATACATGCCATATCTTATTAGAATTTACAATATCTTTGTTTATAGTAAAAGGTTTAACTATTACCTACATAACTCATTTTTAATGCATACTACAATATAATCATTAGCTGTCATGAACCTACTATATAGCATATTCAAGTTGATGACTGATAATGCACCATAACGAAGTAAAGCAAAGTTCTCGGCAAACAGTTAGAAGAGTTAGAAGAGTTTGTGTATAACTGGTTTAGTCCAGTTGAATAATGTTTAACCAAGTTGAGAAAACTAAACAAATTTCTTATTTTAAGTGATATTAGATTATGATTTGTCCCGGTTCAGAGTAATGCTTAAGTACAGTTTTTTTTTGATATTTGAAAATAAACCTTTACCAAAACATTACCAAGCTTACTAGGGGTTGACCTGTATGTTTGATACTCAGATTTATCGTCCATTCTTTGTGTGTGTGTGTGTGTGTGTGTGTGTGTGTGTGTTGTATTGTTATAATGGAAATGCAACCTAACCACATAACTTTAAAATATTATGAAATGTTTGTATGAACAACTTATATCATTGAATGTTTGCATTTGACAATAATATTGGACTGAAAATTAATAATTAAAAAAAAAACATAATGTTGGACATAAATTTTTTTACAACCTTAAGAATAAGATCCCTTATTTCTAAAAAAATATCAACTGTGTATTTTTTGGTATTTTTCTGATAAAAATATTGTCATAACAATAAAAAATTATGACAATTAAAATATTGTCATTATATTAAAAAAAAATTCGTTAGTTTTTATAATAATTACGATATATTTATTTACATGGTCGTTTTCGTACTTTAGCCAGTGGCAGTAAAAGCAAAATTTCCGAACAGAATTGTCAAGAGCCGAAATCCAAAGGACAAAAGACAACGCTGGTACAAGACTACCGGAAAAATTGCAAACCACACAAAGCTCGACTTGGTTGAGGAATTTCAAAAGAAATAGTTGGCTAAACCGTTTCTATAGAGTGCCAAACCTACCCATCCGTTTGGGTGGTTCCTACAGCAACACAGCAGCTAATCAACAACAAACAATTGCCATTATTGTCTTTCTTAGAAATTTACCCCTATAATTGCTAATCTGTAAATATACTTGAATGTTGCAAAGTAGGAATTGATACACAATTGAAACTTTGTACCAATATATTAAAATATTTTACAGTGTAACTTTCAGATGATATGTCATACCAAAAATGCAGACGTCATGGTTTCAAACACTTGAATTTTGCAATAAGACTGGAAACTCACTGGCTTTTGCAGACAAGATTTCATGTAGTTCTTTTAAATCACCAATTGTTCAAGATTCATGGATGGGAAATTATAAAAGGTATTCCGAATGGATTCTACTTAGAAGTATTTAGGATTTTTGTCAACAAAGGTATTACCAATGCAACCGCATATGTTTATCCTTATGGCAATAAATATAATTTAAAGATTTAAAAAAGATGACGGAAATGTTATAACAAACCAGTTTGAAATATTAAAAGAAGTTAAACTGTTTTATGAAAACCTGTATAGAAAAAGAAATTTGAAGTCCGAGATAAATGTATATAACCTTAAGGAAGATTTAAATAATGTTCATTATAATATTTTGACACACGATGAGCAGATTATGCTAGAAGGTGAAATTACAATAAAGGAAGCAGGAGAAGCATTGAAAAAAATTAAAAATAATAAAACACCTGGGCCTGATGATTTTTCTTCCAAATTTTTCAATTTTTGGGGAGAGATTTACAAGATATTGTAGTTAAATCTTAAAATTATGTCCTTATTACAGGAGAACTTTCAGTGACTCAAAAACAAGGTATAATAACATGTTTACCAAAGGGGAATAAACCTCGCCATTTTTTAAAAAACTGGCGTCTAATATCATTATTGAATACAGTTTACAAAATTGGTTCTGCGGCAATTGCAAATAAATTTTAAAAAGTTTTAGACAAACTTATTGACCTCGATCAAACAGGTTTTATTAGTGGAAGATATATTGGAGAAAATTTAAGACTTATATATGATGTTATTCAATATACAGAAGAACAAGAAATCCCAAGTCTTTTATTATTAACCGATTTTGAAAAGGCATTTGATTCAATTTCTTGGGAATTCTTACTTACTGTTCTTAATTTTTGTTTATTTTGGTGAAAGTATAATAAACTGGGTCAAAGTATTTTATTGTAATATTAAGTCAACCGTGATACAGGGGGGGGGGGTATATCAGACTTCTTTGATATAGAACGTGGCTGTCGCAAAGATGATCCTTTATCACCGTATCTTTTTTTTCTGTGCGCTGACATTCTTGCAATCAAAATCAGAGGAAATAAAAATATTAAAGGAATTCACATTACTCAGATTGAACATTAACTTTCTCAATTTGCCGATGATACTTATTTACTTTTAGATGGATGTGAAAAATCTTTACAAGAAGCTCTCTTAGTATTAGATTGGTTTGCTGGAATATCAGGATTAAATATAAATTTTCCAAAAACCCAAGTAATTTGGATTGGGAGTAAAAGATATAGTGAGGAAGTCTTATGTAGAAACCGAAATCTAAATTGGGGGGGGAACGGCATTCAAGCTTCTTGGTTTAAATATTGATGTGAATTATGAGTAAAGAATCGTTCAAATCAAGAACCTCATAAGCTTATGGTCAAAAAGAAACCTTACAATTATTCGGAAAATCACAGTTGTGAAAACATTAATTTTACCAGTATTAAATCATCTGATTATTTCTTTACCTTATCCAAGTGATGATATTTTAAAGAAAATTGACAATCTCATTTATACATTTATATGGAGTTCACCTACCCATAGAGTTAAAAAGGATGTTTTGCAGAAAAATTACCAAGATGGTGGTTTAAAAATGATAAAACTGCCTCTTTTATAACAGCATTAAAATCTACTTGGATACGACGAGCTTTTCAAAATAACTCAAAATGGATAAGTAGGTCATGGGCTGAAATCACTTTCCGTGCACCCCCCACCCCCACACTTCCCATCTAGACCGGTTTTTTTCAGTCCTCCTATATCCCCTCTTCAAAATAAAACATGTTAACACGAACATAACCTACACGCATAGACAGTATAGGGCCACTTTTATAGTACATCGCGAAAAATTCTTGTATTTTCGTTTTAACCTAAATTTCATCTTTTAAGCTCCATAATTATTTAATGATAAGTAATATGTAGCTTATGTAATATCCGTTACAATGAACTCAAGTTTGGACACTTTACGCCATTTTTATGATCTGGGGACACAAAAAATGTACCCCTCCTCCTGCAAAAAAATAGCGAAAATGACTATTTTAGGCTGTCAATTCCTTTTCGATAAACAACCCTCGTCATTTGATCTAGTTTTTATGCCCAACTTATCTGATGCGATACAATGTTGGAAAATAAACTAATTAATGTCCACAAAATTTTTATTTTCGGTAAAACATTTTTGAAAAATGGGAAAAAATTTTTAGATTTTCACAATATCGACTTTCTCACTTTATGGTCATAAAAATCTGAATATATATTTAATAATTGCCGATGTAATAATGATTTCTGATTTGTTAGCAAAAAATCGTGTGCAAACATTTTAGTTTCAGACGTCTTATAGGTTCAGAAATGTCAAAATTAGCACCCCTCCCCTAAAAATTAAGGGAAAATATGAAATATTTAGGCTCTAAATGAGTAAAGAATAATGTTTTATTGGAATTTTAGTGTGTATTTCACTAAAGCTGACATGCAGAAGATCATTTAAGTAGATTTAAACTTTTTAAGAGGTCTCTTTTTGATTCTTCTGTTCGAAATTGTATGCAAAATGGGAATTTTTCGTTTTTCAGAATTTCTGCTGTTTTGATATTGAGATGCAAATACATCATTAAATTGATAAATAACTTGAAAATGTTGATTAGATATCCTTTCATTATATCTAAGCCATAAGAAAATATGTTTTTAAGCATTTTTAGATAACTACAGTCTCATAAATTACAAACATATAACCCCTTACCACAAATATTCAACACAATTTATTTCATTCTATTCAGCTTGAAAAGCTTAAATATTGTACATATCATTTCAAATACAAAAATACATAGAGACTCCCATTTATCACAAATAAGATCATGTGTGTGGTTTATGGGCATTTATACAACAATTAAACTTTGAATTTTGTAAAATTCCGAAATGCTGAAAAATCCCATTTTTCACGAAAAGCGCCTAAAATATACAATTTTACGCATATGTGGCGTTAAAATTGTATATTGCTTTATATAAAATGCATTTTTGTAAAAGAAAGCAAAACATTAGTATGTTTTGTTCATATAAATGTACAGACATACATATTCTTGGTATTTTTAAGCATCATTTTCCTGGGGTAGGGGTAAAATTTTCGGTATTTAGAGTCACATTGAAAACTCCTTGTTCTTCTAAACATTGTTTTTATATAGCTTATATATCGGTTAGAACAATGAATTGGCATATCTGCATATAAATCCTCCAGATTTGCCACATATAACTATTTAAAAGTGAATTTTGGACAAATCTAATATGCTGAAAATTCCCATTTTTCATCAGTTCTGTACAAAATATTGAGTTTAAGCTGACAAGTGGGACTTAAAATGAAAAATCTTGATAGAAATTATACAGCATTGTTATATTCAATGCAGATTTTTTGTGTTTTGGTTATTTTCATGCAAAAATATTAAAAAAAAATGACCATCATAGGGAAAATTTGTTGGGGTAGGGATAGGTTTTCGGTATTTAGAGTCACATTAAACACTCCTTGTTTTTCTAGACAGTGCTTTAAGACAACTTATGTATCGCTTAGAACAATTAAATAACATAGTTGCAGATGAAACCTCCAGATTTGACATATATTACGATTTAACAATGAACTTCGGAGAAATCTGAAATGTTGAAAATTCCCATTTTTCATCAGTTTGGGACAACTATTGAGTTTAAGTCAACAAATCTCTGTTCAGATACCGAATCACAATGTAATTCATGCAACATTGTCATATATAACACACATTTTGCGTGTTGTAGTTATTTTTATGCGAACTTTGACAAAAAATTGACAATTTTAGGGAAAAGTTGTTGGGGTAGGGGTCAGATTCTCTGTATTCAGAGTCACATTAAACACCCCTTGATATTCTAAACACTGCTTTAAGACAACTCATGTATTGCTAAGAACAATTTATTGGTATATCTGCAGATATATCATCCAGATTTGCCATATATAACAGGTTAACAGTGAACTTTGGCAAAATCTGAAATATCGAAAAATCCCATTTTTCATCAATTTCGGGCACATTGTTAAGTTTAAGTCAACAAATGGCTGTCAAATTACCAAATCGTGATGTTATTTATGCTACAATGTCATATTGAACACATATTTAGCGTGTTTGAGTTAATCTGTTGCGAACATAGACAAAAAATTGACAATTTTAAGGAAAATTTGTTGCGGTAGGGGTAAGATTTTCGGTATTTTGAGTCACATCAAACACCTCTTGTTTTTCTTAACAATGGTTTCAGACAACTAATGTATTGCTTAGAACAATTAATTGGCATATCTGCAGATATATCATCCAGATTTGCTATATATAACGGGTAAACAGTGAATTCTGGCCAAATCTGAAATGTTGAAAAATCCCATTTTTCATCAATTTTAGGCAAAATACTGAGTTTAAGTCAACAAATGGCTGTCAAAATACGAAATCATGGTATACTTTATGAGACATTGTCATATACAACACACATTTTGCGTGTTCTGGTTAATTCTATGCTCACAAAGACAAAACATTGACAATTTTACAGTAAATTTGTTGGGGTAGGGGTAAGTTTTATTGATGTATGATGTTTATATAACATAAGAATGGCCATTATTTGTAATAGTTGTAAAGTCCATATAATAAGCTTTCATTTGATACCTACTTTAAATGATAAAAAAGTAATATTGGGCAAATGAATGCAAAATCTTAATCAAAATCGGAAATATTCAAAGATCCATTTATTTGGTCCATTTGAAAATAACACTTTGGTCATTAAGAATATGTTAACATTACGTTAACATGTTTTATATTAAAAAAAATAGATTGAAAAACTAAAAACAATGTTCAGAATTGGGAATCGAGATGCACTTCGGGTTCTTTAGTCCATCAAACTTACGCCATTTCAGTGAAAATGTCTAAATTTTCCTCAATATTTCATAGGGGTAGGGGTACGTTTAATGGCGCTATGGAAGGTATTTGGCATAGAAGTTGTAAAAATTTGGGTTTTTTTGTAAAGCTTATACAATAAGCAATAATTTGATGCATCGTTTTTATAACTAGGAAGCATTTGGTCAACATTTTGAAGCAACTGAAAGAAAAACTTGAACGAAAAACGAAATTTTCCTAAATTTCGGTAGGTGAGTCTAAAAATGGGCCCTATTCCACCAGTGCGTGCAGGTTATGCTCGTGTTAACATGTTTTATTTTAAAGAGGGGATGTATGCGAACTTAAAAAAATGGGTGGGGTTGGGAAGTTGGGGGGGGGGTTGCACGGGGGGTTATTCCAGCCCATGGACTATAAGTATTTTCAGTTCATCATTAGATATTAAAAAAATTCTTTAATTGTGGGATTGGCTATTTACAAAAAGTTTAGAAGAGGGTAAAAAATAAATTTTGGATATATGTATTGAATTCATGGAAAATGGTAGTAGAAAGAGAGGTAAATGTAGATTGGGATTATTTTCTCACATCTCCAATATGGTTTAATGAAATAATAAAAATTGGTGGTGAAACTGTTCTTTATAAAGATTGGTTTATCAAAGCATCCAATATATAAATGATTTGGTGAATGTCTTTCTTTGGATCAGTTACACCAAAGATATGGAATTAGAGAAAACATAATGAGTATAATAGTATTTTGGTAAAACATTCTGCCAAATCTTTTCAAGTTGCTGATTATAAATTACAATATCCAATCATTCCTTCATTTATATCAACCATTTTAAAAAGTAAAAAAGGATCCAGGGATATGTATAAGATACTAAACCAAAATGATATTACACCAAAAGGTCAAATAAAATGAACTGAAATAATACGCGAGTTCATAAATTGGAAAAAGATTTTTGTTTAGAGTCACTAATAATACTAAACTGCAGTGGCTACAATACAGAATTAATCATCGCATTATTGCTACAAATACTTTCTTTCAAAAATAAATATAATTAATAATGCTAACTGCACTTTTTGTGAAACAGAGACAGAAACAATTGAGCATCTATTCTGGAATTGTGAATCGGTTCAAAATTTTCTCAGTGAAATTAATAACTGGTTCCTTGTTAATGGTATAAGTATACCATTTACAAAGCTTAATTTTATCTTTGGTAACACATCCAATATCTATAAGGGTGACCCATATAATGTTATTAATATGCATATTAAACAATATATGTATAACACAAAATATTTTAAACAGCAGCTATCTTTACAAGCATTGAAACAAAAAATTAAAATACATGCTTAAATTAGAGAGGATGTTATCTGTCAAAATTAAGAAAGAAGACAATATTGAAAAAACTTGGAAGAAATTTGAACACATGTTTTCATAATTTCAGTAATATTAGAAGAGGACAACCCAGTTTTTGTATTTTTCAACCTCTCTCTCTCTCTCTCTCTCTCTCTCTCTCTCTCTCTCTCTCTCTCTCAATTCACTCTTACATATTCCTGCTTTCCTGTAAAAACTAAAATTTCAACATATGTGATATATATCTAAATATGGATATTAGGTAAATGATTGTTAATATACAATATTGTATTTGTATTATGTAAATGTATGTTGATATTTTGAAGAAAAAAAATTATAAAAATTATAAAAAAATAAATATAATTTATAGGAAACATTTATATTTTGAACAAGAGCTAAATCAATTAAACTAAATGACTATTAAATATATTAAATCGGGCAGTTCCCCCATTACTGTATAAAAGAAGAAAAAAAAAATAAAATAAAATAAAATAAATAAATAAATAAATAAATAAAAACTAGGACCACATATCAATCTATAAGACAGAGCTACACATGAGGGGGGAATATTTCTTTGGTTCAAGATTTATATACGATAAACGTGATAACAAACGAGCATTTCAACCTTTGCAGCATTTTTTATTTAAAGGTGCTATGTTACTCTGATGTCTTTATGGTCCTTGTCATCGTTTAATTATTCAAAGAGTGTCATTATGCCAGAAAAAATAGTTGATTACTTGACTTTTAAATGTTAATTATTGAAATAATTGTGCAAAGATTAAAAGAATTTATTCATTTTTCAATTTACCATTAATAACATTTACTTGCACACTAGCACCAATTTCATGGATTTTTCACACAATATCATATATTTTTGTCTGCATTGAAAGGTCTTGTTAACATTAATATTTAAAGCTATTATATAGAGCTTTCTACTGCTCAAGAATTTTACAAGTTCATTATTTAACATTGAAATAGCAATAATCAGCAAAGAAAGCACCCGCTCTTGAAAAAGAGAGATTTTTAAATGCAAATCTCAAGTATTAGTTGTTCAAATTGTAGGCAATATCTAATACACGAGTGAAAATGCCGTAGCATACTTGCAATGATTAATTGATGTTTTTATGATAATATTTTTGAAAATCTTTGAAAAAAAGACACGTCTTTTACATTTTCACGTTTCAAATAAGATGGTAGACGAAGATGAAGATGAAGATGAAAAATTCAGTAGAACACTGAATATTTTACGAAAGGATTTGGAGTTAATGAACATGAGAACACACCACATCTGATCAATCTGATAAATACCCTCTTCGTATCATAATTCAAAATCGGTTGAATAATTTGTGAATGAAATGAAATTCATTGATTATATTATCTTGATACTCAATATTATACATTTTGCTGAAACCAAACAAGTAGTAGGAAACACGTTTCTTAGAATTTTATTTTTTCGTGTTTTGTTTCCACGGCAACCATAAGCTTTACTGTCATTTACAACCAATTTCCTACAACTTAAAAAAATTGTGAAACGGCATCCCTTATTTTTTACGTAATACAAATGGCCGTTTTCAAATTATAATTTGCACTAGAAAACATTTTTTTTAATTATTTCTTCTATTATTTGCTTTAAAAAACAATTGTGACAATTTCAGTATTTCCACTTTTTAGAACTATATCTATTTTGATTTACAAATTTCTTTCAACGTTTATGAATGCAAGTAAAAATAGATTTTTAGATATAGTTAAAAAAAATTTTAAAATGTGATTTTCCCATAGGATTCAACAGTAATTGCGATTCAAACTTGAACCCAAAATCTAAACGTTTTTCGTTCCCTTTAAAGTACTCATTGAATTAGAAGGCCAACATCCAACAAAGTTTGGAGGTTGTATAATAGCATCTGAGATTACTATAAATATCATAACACTTGTTTCTATTCCTTTGATTTACAACCAATAAGAATGATGCCGACTCGTTGGGTCTTCAAATTGAAGAACAACAATAAAAGCGTTGCTCCATAGCATTGTTCACCATGTATTTGTTATTAGTTTCGTGTGCATTTTCTCCATATCTCTTCATTTTTAATCAAATTAGATCCTTCTTTGGTCTGCTATCTTTTTCCCTTTAATGAATTGATTTTTCCAAGAAAATGATAAATTTCAAATTTGCAATGCATATGAAGACAGACAAAAGCATTAAACTCAATAGACCAAATTAGGTTGCCAGTTACTTTAAATCTCAGCAGTACTTCATTAGAAAGGTATAATAAAAATATATCTTGATATTTCAACTGATCATGACTATCGTAAAATTTTATTTATAACAACATATTTTGTATGTTCTATTTCATAGCAACTGCTTGAAACATGTTAGTTCACCTTTTTCAGGATGCTATGGGAGAAAGGAAATTTCTAGTGACAAGCATGATTTTCAAACGTGCTTTAGAATGTGTAAAGATTCCTCGAAGTATATACTTGTGAATATGGTAGGTGCATCCTCACTTTGAAATATTCATTTCGTATCATTAATTTCACCGTGATTTTTTGGCGAACTATCTGTTAACTGCTATTCTGCAAAATTAGTATGCGTCTGCATAAAAGTTTACCACTCATTTTTTTTTCAAAATCTGAAGACTATTGATATTTCTGGGGGACTTTTCGAGGTAAAAAGATAAAATCTATAATAAATACAGAAATCTATGTTTACTCTTTGGTTTATACTATTGTGATGTAGAAGAAACATTTATCGATAATATATCAATAAAAAGACGAACATTCAATAAAGGAATATCATTCAATGAAAATTGGAGGACACCTAGATTAAGGGATAAATTATACCAGAATTTTATTCGGCTTATTAAAATATCAGTAGACAGTTAAGGTGGCTCACTCATCACACCTTTGAATTTGTCTCAGTTTTCGGAACTCCTCTCAAGTTCAATGGCTTGACGATTTTTGCACACGGACTCCCACCTTTTTCGTGAATGTCCTTTATAGGTTAAATTAAGACACCTACAATCCTTGATATAACTTCATAGATTTAACACAAAAAAAGTCCTCTTATTAAAGTAATGGACTATCCAGAGAAATCCATTTCCCGCAAAGGTTTTAATGTCTTGTATTTCCGTAAAAGCAAATGGATGTATGTGTTTCTTTTTACGATTTCATTTAGTCTGCAATTCTAAATCAATTAAAATTGGTTTTCAAGATATCCTTGGTTATAACAACATCAGGTGTGAGCCTCTTTAAGTTCCTTATGCATAGTGATATTTATACATAACCGACGTCTGATAGGTAGATACAAAAATAATAATATGGTATCATAACTCTGTGTTCATTCATGGTTTTCATTTTGTAGTAACTAACAACTTAAATAAAACAAGAAAGGAAAAGGTTGCTTAAATGATTCGGTAGGAAGGGTTGGTAATTTAAGAAAACAATACCATTTTCACTATTATCGCTGATTTGTACGTAGTTTTGTAACAGACATTGGTAGACATTGGTAGAACAACAACAAAAAACAACAAAACAAAAAAAAAAAGGAAAATGCGTAGTTGTCATAATAATTATTTCCATCTGCAATTAGGAATGGCAGCGATTTTTTATGCAAATATCAACAATTACAATCATCAAATTATATAAAAAAATCAGAACTGGTTAGCATTCCATAAGTATCAAAACAATGATGTTTTTTCTAAAGTACTAAAACTTCATACGAAGGGATAATGGATTCCAAATTTCACTGCAGAATCGTTGATTGATTGTTAAAGTCCGGTTGTATTAATATTTGGATCGCACAGCCTTCACCATACTGTTTGTAAAGAGATCAATTCGCATTTTGGAAAGGTGCTGTTTAATATTTCTACGTCTGACTCTTTGGAAGTCGAATTCACTTAAATGTTCTGAAAAGTAATATGCAGGAATTCAGCATCATTCATGGTCGGTTCCTAAACAACGGATTTGGTGTACTGAAATGTACATTTTGTTCTATAGTATAAAGATACATAGCATACATATTCAAGTTTCATAATACACATGTATGTTATAAAATATAACAAAAAAACATAAATTACGTCGAAAGAAGGCTACACTTTTGAAATAGACTATACACTAGCCTGTGTAAAGCTACAGAGGAGAACATGTAGGGCATACGCTTGGGATATTTAATCGTTTTTTTTCGATGCATTTACTCCATATCCCTGCATTGTTAATTGTTTATATTATGTCGTTTTCACGAGACATTATTTCAATTACTCGAGATGATTTAAAGAAAAATGTACGCATCATCAAGATTTTAGCAAGAAAGAACTGCAGTGGATTGCATAGTTTAAAATCAAGTTATCAAGGTTAAACCATTTTTTTTAGTAAGCCGTCATATAAGCGGGAGGTTAATTCATCAATAAACCTGGTTTATATACCATTTTATCTATAAAATGCCCGTTCCAAGTCGGTAATATAACGGCTTGCCTAAAATGTTCTGTGTTGGGTTATTCGTTTTCGACACTGTCGTACGTTTTAAGGATTTTCTTTACTGGTCTTTCCCTTTAACGGCTTCGGACTTTTGTTGTCACTTTTATTAAATACTTTGTAGTAATCCTATTACTATCAATGAAGATAATACTGTATGCAATCTTAAGTTTCCGATAGTAAAGTTATCATAATTGTTCAAAACACTACCGACCGTAAAATGCTTTGAATTTTTTTCAAGAGAAATAATCCACAGTGTCATTTAGCAACTTTGAAATGGAACTTATGGTATCAATTCTTATCACGGAAAAAAGAAGCTTTTAAAAAAGAAAAGAATAATAGTGATGTTTGACATTTGGTAATGCAGTAGGGAATGCACATTGACAATAACTTTGAAAAATAATAATCAAAGGAAAATGAAGTAGAGAAAAAGTCAAATAGAAAAAATAAAAAAAAAATAAAAACAAAGCAATATTTAAAATGATAATCTTTTCCACTATTTTAAATTTATTATACTTTTAACTTTAAAACTAAAACATTAATTTTTCACCTTTCTGAAAACGAAAAACAAAATAACGCCCCCCCCCCCTAAAAAAACAAACAAATTGAGTCATAAGAACCTGATCTCACCGATGGTTTTTTTATTGGATCCGTGTTAATCATTTTGTATATGTGTGTGTCTGCATTTTCTTTAATGTTCTGCGCTCATCGTGTGTCTTTGTTTTTCCGACGTTGCCTTTATCTTAATTGGATTGTTCGTTGTGGACTGACGGTTCGGTTCTCACTTACTTTATTCTCTTTGCATATTTTAAAAGAAAACATGGATATGGCCTTTTAATGAAAGTGATAACGAATTTTAACACTTTATTTCTTATGGAAACATTTTCAAAGTTGGACCTATTGGAAAAACATTTAAGGTGCCACGCATGGAGCAGATCATGCTTACCTTTCCTAAGCAACTGACAATACTCAGTTTTTGTAGGGAATCAAACTACAAGTGCTTTAGTTATGTGGCGTTCTTGTTCATTTTTGTGTATTTAATTTGTTTTTGTCATACTGTCTCAGTTCGTGTTGGACATGGATTGCCATAATTTTGGATTTTTTATTTTAGAATTCCCCTTTTCAGCATGTTTGTTTCGTCATTTGTTTACCGATGTATATTAAGGACGTTATTTCTGAAACGACTTGGCAAATTGAAAACTTGGCCATAATGGTCCTCGAGTGGTTCGCTGTTTAGAATGAGTGCAGCACTTTGCGCCTCGTCCAATATTTTCCCAAGCTGGGAACATTGTTTAACATTGAAGCATAAAGGAACATTTAAAAAGAAATTCTTCCTGAAACCAGAAAGGCGATTAGAACTAAATTTTATAAAAAAATAATAGTCATTTGGTAGTCTTCTATAAAATGTGTCCAGCAGCTTTGCAGCTCATCTAAGGTGACCGCCAGCGTGGCAATATTTTAACATTTCACACTATGGGAAAACACTAAGATTTTCTTTGACAATACTTGGCCAAATGATACCAACTTAAATTTGGTTAACAAATGTGTCCATTAGTTTCACATTTGACAAGATGGCCGCTAGTGGAAACATAGTTTAACATTGGCCACTATGAGGACACTTACAAAGATTTACTCTGAATCTACAAGGCCATTTGGTACCAAACTTGGTCATAATGAGGATTGGATGGTTTCCTTAAAAATTGTGTTTGTTAAATTCATATTTTCCCCAAGATATCCGCCAACCGGATCCATAGACTAACATTGGATCCTATGGGAAAATACATTCAAAAGGTCTCTACTCTGACAGTACTAACAAATTGTATCCAAACTTGGACAGACCCATTTAAAATTGTGTCAGACTGGTCATGTTCCTTTCAAAGATGTCACCTAATTAGAAAACAGTAAATTCTTAACCACTAGGTACCAAGTTCGCGATGCAGGCTCTTAGGGTCTCTTGTTTTCGTCTTGTTAAAATTTGTGTACTTGAGAGATTGTTTCAAATACTTAATTGAAATGATAAAATATTATATATTTTTTAAAAGATCGTTGCTATTCAAAGGCTACGGGAAGTGCTTCAATAAGTTAAGTTCAACTCAGTTTTGCTAAGTTCGTACGTTGGATATGGCTTTTGCTGAAGTATTCTATACGCTGAAATAGCCGTAAGCAAAAATGATAAATCTGTATTGTTTGTATACGTCTGTCTGTCCGATAGTTTCCAATAACTCAGGAAAGTAATAATGGTCTTCAAATTTAGGTATGTTTGGTTTCTAAGTTGTTAGGTAAAATATTGTATTCTATTGCCCTCATATGCATTAAATATCTGTGAAGTATATACATGTATTTTGTATATTTTACGATGTAGTCTGATGTATACGGGAAAATGTACATTTTATATTTATGTCAGAATGAAATTGATGCCAGCTATATTCACTGTTTGGGTTCAGATACACTATGAGATGTGGTAATTTTGTACTGAAAAATAATCGGCTAACATGCTGGCAGACATTCGAATATCGTGTGAACGTAGACCACTGTAAACAGACGGCAATGGCGAATAAGAACGACATGACATCGTAAACCAATGAGATGTTATATTCTAATCACAGGGGGAAGCGGTTCAAAATCGGTTGAAGGGTAAAAGTCTCTTCCGAATAATAAAAAAAAAAAAGAAAAAAATGTAAAAATTTTTCTGCAGTATGGAGGTAAATATAAGTGGAGTTCTACGAGATCAACATGGGGTTTAACGGGCAATAAATTAATATTGAAAGAGACTTTATCCAAGCTCAGTTTAATCTTTTTGACTCCGTTAAATCCCCACATGGATCGAATAGCTTCATTATAAATTCATTCCAATTTGCAATTCCAATGATTGCAAATTTGGTGCCGCCATTTTTGAGAGCTACAAATAAGTGTAAACTACAAAAATGTACAGAATTTAATGGGACTTACACAAATCATATTTATATAGTTGATATGCTCGAATACTTTTACACAATTGCAATTAAATAAACACGACAATTTAAAAATCGCATGGGAAACTGCGTTTTCCCATCAGATTTCACTATTTCCCATTGGATTTTGAAAATATTCCTAAGGGAGAAAAATTGTCCCATGGGATTTTAAAGAAATCCCATGGCAAATTATAACCCCATGGGGAATGATAATCCCATTGGAATGATAAAAGTCCCATGGGAATATTTAAAATTCCCATGGGAAATGGGAAACAGCATTTTCCTGTCGGATTTTGAAATGTCCATGTTTTTGTTAAATTGCCACTTTGATATTATAAACACAATGCCTTTTTATGAAGGTATTAGGATAGATTAACACACGAGGTAATAATTATCACCCGAGACAACGTCCAGCGTGATAATTTTTCACCGATTGTGTTAATCGAACTAACACCTTCATACAAGGGAATTATGATTTTTAATTTACTGAATACTTTATGCACATAATGTCTAAAAATCACAATTCTAAAAATTATAATAGTATTTTTTTTTCTATGCAACATCAAAAACACATAAACAAATAATCGATTAGCACTGTTTAGTAGTCATAGGTTATGCATATCCCATGGCCGCCGCTTTGCCGCGCCCACGGGATATGCATAAGCAGTATAGGTTTATATAGAATAACAAAAAAGCTTTAGCACCTTCACCCCATCCTCAAAAAAAATTACCCTGGAGTACACCGAAGGGGAAAGAGTTACACAGAAAAAAGTGATAAAAAAATTTAAAAATTTGACCCCCCCCCAAAAAATGACCCCTAAAAAATACCCTCATTTTAAGTAAAAAAGCCTTAAATTTCACAATAGAAAAAATTTTGAGAGGTGGGAGTACACCGAAAAAAAAAAATTACACAGAAAAAGTGATAAAAAATTTTTGACCCCTCCTCCCCCCCCCCC
>MJUU01060840.1:2947-16370 GCA_002080025.1 Modiolus philippinarum
TTTGCATATTTGCACCATTTTCGCTGATCTTCTTTTCTTTAGATGAAGCAATTCTGTTTTTAGTGATGCCGATGACGTTGTCACGCGACAATGTTACATAGCAATGTGATTGGACGATATAAATACGGGATTTCCCTTTTTCTAAAAATATGTCGCACGTGACGTTTCCCGCGGTGAATATCCTTTTCATGGAGTGAATATCCTTTCTATCGAGTGAATATCCTTTTTTATTCATTTTAATGTCAATGCAACTTTACCATTAGTATTTATATATTATAGAATAAATCTTAATATTGCGTTACTCGCAAACAGCTTAATACTAAGGGCATTTCTAATCCCCGTTTTTACGGTAATGTTGTTAAAGAATGCCACAAACTAATTAAAAATTCAGAAAAGCTGGGACGTAACTTACATTCTTTGCGTAATAGGGATATTGACAAGATACTCTGCTTGCATCCGTTAAATTAGCTTTGAGATCTAGTGACCTGAAAATTTTACATACATACTGGCCTCTCACTGATACTGCCGATGTCTACTGAAAGATATGATGATTCTTGACTAAATCCTGCGGGAAGTCTTGAGTTTGATTTTTCTTCCGTAGTGCGACATTGTTCTACCAGCAGACTAGACTCCTTTAGCTAGCCGGCAGATTAGCGGCGAGCACCCCTTGATCCATCTTTCAAAAATAAGTATTGTCATATTCTCCTTTCAAGATTGTGGTCATGGAGTTAGTAGTCTACCTGTATTGGGTTTTATTCGTATGTTTACTATACCATAGGGAAACGGGACAGATAAAGGGGAGGTTTTGGTACCCATACACCGGTTTAACCCTGCCGCTGGCTTTTGCTAATGCCGGTACCAAGTCCGGCTGTCTCGAGTTCTTATCATTGTTTACGTTTGTCTTTTGTCTTATTTGTGTTTTTCCTGTGTAGTTCCTTAGCAGATTGTGGCATGTAATTATAATTTTCAGCCATTGTAGGTGTTTCCTGTTGTCCCTTTTATTTCGGAAAAAGTACTTTACATACTACTTATGAAAGATTGTATTGCGCTTTAGTTAACACGATGTAAATATCAGCTTCCGAGACTTATTATTTAATAGTCCCATTATAGCCCAAGTGAAAAGATAAGACTATGAGGTTATAGTTTTAAACTCACAAATTCCTAACCCTTTTATCTCAACCGTGACGAAAAGTCTTAGAAGTGAGGCTTGTGGATACCGTTTCGGCAATGGCAACTGTGTTAACAATTCAAACTTTAGAGAATTGTAATGCTTATGTAAGTTGTAGGTCAATAGTTCTAGTATTTGATGCGCGTTAGTATCGGTACAATTTAACGCAAATACATTCTCAAATGACCATGCCCCCCCGAGTCATGCATGAGTGACCACGTTAAGTTTTTCGCAAGTAGTTAGGACAGACTGTACCAATGGTCCTAACCACATGATATCTGACTATCAGATTACACACCACTTCCATGCCAACGACTCCTTAGCTATGTCCACACCAAGATGGTGTCCCTGAACCCTCAGTCATGCATGAACTATCACGTTAGTACAGCCTGTACAGTATGAGTAGTCCTAGCCACTTAATAGTTCACGTGCACTTGCATGTAGGTTATTAAGTTTGATATGTTTATACATTGTACATGTCTAAACACGCTGTATATTAATGCATTAGACCAGTATCTTACTAAAGCGACCCCGCATCCCTTGATAAACGGATTTACTTTACTTTGGGGTCCCTATCCCAGACCTGATCTTTTGGCTATCTTATGCCATCTGTAACCCGTAATCTAAGGTAAAAATCATCTACAAATTAACCAATCGACAGGCAGATTACGAGTATGCAAGTTCAAAAATGTCTTGTAGACACAATAAGTTAAAAGGGATATCATGTAATTACGAAAACAGGTTGACATGTCGACAGGCCGACAGTCAGACAGGCCGACAGACAGACATGATGAAGTAATTGATGATGTTGTTATACCAAATCTATTTAGAAGTATTTCAATTGAAATTTCATATGTAAGAATGCTTGATATCATAGTCAACGGAAATTATCAGTTATAGAAGATAAGGGCTGACAAACAATATTGTAATTCTGATATTTTACGAAAGGATATAGAGTAAATGATCATGAGACCATAACACATATGTTAACTCCAAATGCAATTATTTTAATGAGCTGTATGAACATCTCGGAAATCAATTCCCCATCAGCAGCACTATAACCCAAATAAAGGAAATCTATAATTTCAAAAAATGTTTAAAATGCATAAAACCAAAAGAAACCCGAATAATCAGTAATGTACTGCCAAACCTGTCACATTTATTCTGTTAATTTATTTTGTGGCACTTTATCCGTCAGTCATATTTATTTTCCACAACTATTGATTTCTTAGCAGACTATTACTACAACAATCGTTATTCCTCCTACGGTGTTCCATACATAGTTTATACACCTGTGTTTTTTATACGTGTGTGATTTAAACTTCTTTTCACGCCTAGACAAGGAATCGCATGGACGCCTTTCACGGAGCTCACTTCTGTTTGTGGTAAACCACGATCTTTTTACCGCACGTACTAATTCCAGTAAACATTGGACTGGACTGGTGTTATTGTTCTGCCGGCCCTAGCCCCGACACTAGCACATTTCAGTTGGTTAATTGTTTGATTGGGGTAAAGCTAGCTGTCGCCCAGGGACAGCATAGTAAAAGGATCACAACCTACCAGCGAGTGAGGCTTCGGGAAGCACCCGTACTACACGTCACAACAATTGTGAAAGCATGACAGCCACTGACAATAAGGCAAAAGGGGATACCCCAACCCAGGGGACCAGGGACACTCCAACCTTTGAGGACACATTCCCATCGGGCACCAGCCCAGAAACAAATGACGATGTTCCAACTACGGCGGGCCTTCCCGCATTTAGGACACGCAGTCTTACGGAGAAGGGCGAGGAAGCCAACGTTCAGAGACAAGAGAAGTACTCTCAAGATCGAGAGTTACTTTGGTCAAGGTGCAACGCCCTGATTCAGGAGACTCACTATCCACCATCAGAGGTGATAAGGGCTCTGGAGCTTGAACAAAGCATCGTCAAAGAATACGCAAGATATAGAAAATTGAATGACGAATATCTTGGCTTCCTGAGTGCCCAGAGGACAGACATGGCCAGACAAGAACTGGAGGTAGCTACCCCGGTAGTTGAAGTTCGACATCGCATGTACGAGACAGCTATTACAACTTTACGGGGTGTAAGCCAACCCCAAGATAACAAATCATCGAGTTCAAAATACAATCGTAGCGAAACCAACTCGCAAGGATCCAAGGCTTCCAGTCTGGCAAGAAGGACACGAGCAAAAGCAGACGCTGCAAAGGCCATAATTGCATTTGAACAGAAAAAAGATGGTTCAACAGGAAACCGTAAGGAAGGCACAAGAGGCTGACAAGAAAGCTAAACAAGAGGCCGAGAGGGCCCAGCAAGAGGCCGAAAGAAAGGCGCAAGAAGCTAAACTAGAGGCCGAGAGAATCCGGAAAGAGGCTGAACGACAATCCCACTATGAAGCCGAACTCACGATACTAGAGATGCACAAGGAAGCTGCCAAGCTTGACGCAGAGGCCCGTGCATATGAGCGAGACGAAGACGAGGACGGAAGATCACAAGAGCTTCCGAAAGAAACTGAAAACCCGCTAAAAAGAGTAGCAGACTTTGTAAATACCCATTTACATAACACTCCTGAGCACGATGGGACGGACGAAAATTATGGAATTACTGGGAATAATCCCGTGACGACTGTTACTCAAACAGAAACTCATAGTACTCCTACTGACCAACAGCAAATTGGATTAACAACCCCTTTAAGGACCACTACTGTAAGGTTTAGCCAACAACAAGATACGGAAACCCAACATGGCTATAGCGGGTATCCACGCATCACTTCAACACCGTATCCACAGCATCAACAACATGACGATCACAGTTATCAACCTGTACAATCACGTTTGAATCGGGAAGCTCCCGAATTTAGACCAGCAACACCAGTAACTCCAGAACAGGCCTTTCCTTCTTTTAGACAAGGGTACAAATTTCCAAGCCAGTCAACCGGCCATCAGCCTGATACCTCAGTTACAGCTATGACAAACTTCATGCTGCGAAAGGAACCACTCTTGAAAAGTTTGACAACCTTCAACGGAAGGCCAGAATCTTACAATATGTGGAAAGCAAATTTCGAGTATGTTGCCCAAGAGCTCCATTTACTGGTCCAATATCTTGGACCGGAGTCCACAGAAGACGCACAGAGTCTGCGTAACTCGACGGCCGAAGACCCCACAAAAGGCTTGGATACACTGTGGAAAAGGCTCGATATCAGGTACGGTTCTCCGGTAATGGTTGAGCATTCATTAAAGAAAAAGTTAGACAGCTTTCCAAAGATAACGAATAGAGAACCGAAACGCCTATTCCAGTTGTCAAACATTCTGACAGAAATCGAATATACCAAATTGAAACCCCGATTTCAGAAACAACTTGCTTATTTCGATTAAACGTCGGGGATAAATCCCATTGTAAACATATTGCCATATGGGTTACAGGACAAATGGTCGACAAGGTCGTCATAGTACCAGGCCACACATCACATAGAGTTCACTCCCTTTACGGAATTTTCCGCATTCGTTAGGGAGATGGCTAAATTTAAAAACAATCCAGCTTTCAACTATGATTTAGAACCAGCTGTTACAAATCAAAGAAGGAGTACGGCGGGGAGGCCTCCCGCACACAGTACCAAAGTGAATGTTCACAAGACGAATGTAGACAAACAGACATCTCAAGCTAACCAAAGTGGTCAGTCGACACTTGAACGCTGCATCATTCATAAGACAAAACGTCCATTGAACGAGTGTAGAGGTTTCAAAGCAATGCCACTCGAAGAACGAAGAAAGCTTCTGAGAGAACACAATGTTTGCTTTAAATGTTGCGACTCTGACAGCCATCTAAAGCGGGATTGTACTTCCCGTGTTAAATGTGGAGAGTGTGGCAGCGATAATCACGCCACAGCCTTGCATCTTGATTCTAAAAAGGCTACAAATAAACCTAAAGAATCCCCAAAACAGCATGGCGGGGAGACCCGCAGTAAATCAGAGAATCAAGACCTTGATGTAGAAGTCAGCTCAAGATGTACCCAAATATGCAAGTCGAACTACTCTGGGAAGTCTTGTGCAAAGATCATGCCCGTCAATGTTTTCCACCGGGACAACCCGGATAAAGTCATCAAGACATATGCCATAATCGACGAACAGAGCAATCGTTCTCTAGCTTCACCTAGCTTTTTTGACATCTTTGAAGTAACAGATAAACCGGAAAGCTACACAATGTCTACATGTTCCGGCAAACAGACAACGTATGGAAGGCGTGGTGATGGCTTTGTTGTACGGTCCATGAGTGGAGATACAGAAATGAAGCTACCAAAACTGGTTGAATGCAATTACATCCCAGATAATAGGGACGAAATCCCGACGCCAGAAATTGTGGATTCTTATCCGCACTTGAAAAGTTTAAGACGTCACATATTACCAGTTGATGAGGCCTGTGAAATCATGTTACTCATCGGTCGAGACTTAATTGAAGCTCACCACATCAAAAGGAGCATTTACGGATCAATCAAGGCACCGTACGCTCAGCAGTTAAGTCTAGGATGGGCTATTATTGGCGAAACCTGTCTTGACAAACAACACATCCCTCGAGAAGTGAAAGTAATGAGGACCCACCTCCAGCCATCGGGTAGAGCCTCTATACTTAGACCATGCCAGAGTGGCTTTGAAATTAAAGATGACCCGATCTCAAGATTTGAGACAGAGATATTTGTTCAGACCAAAGATGACGAGAAGATCGCTATGTCCCATGAAGATAAGGTTTTTATGAAGACCATGGACCGGGAGTTCACAAGGAACTCTGATGGGAATTGGGAGGCACCACTCCCGTTCAAGCCAACAAAACAACCTCTTCCTGATAACAGGCCACAAGCAGCCAGAAGAGCAAGATTGTTGGACATCAACTTAGCCAGAAATCCCACAAAGAAGGAACATTTCCTTGAGTTCATGGACAAGATACTTAGTAACAACCATGCGGAGATTGCACCTCCGTTACATCAAGATGAAGAACGTTGGTATTTGCCATTGTTCGGGGTATACCACCCCAAAAAACCCGAACAGATCAGAGGCGTCTTCGACTCGTCAGCAAAGCATGATGGTGTATCGCTCAACGATGTAATGCTCACCGGACCCGACTTAACTAATAGTTTATTGGGTGTCCTTATCAGGTTTCGGAGAGAAATGATTGCTATAACTGGTGATATACAACATATGTTCCACTGCTTCATAGTGCGGGAAGATCACCGGAACTATCTTCGTTTCTTCTGGCATGAAAACAACAACTTTGACAAGGACCTGATTGAGTACAGGATGAGAGTACATGTGTTCGGGAACAGTCCATCCCCAGCCGTAGCCACATTAGGACTCAGAAAAACAGCCAAGGCAGCGGAACAAGAGTACGGAAGTCACGTGACAAACTTCGTTACCAGGGACTTTTATGTAGACGACGGTTTGACCTCATATCCGACACCGTCTTCACAAAGTAGCATCTAACAGTCCTGAGGTAATGGGAAGTTTCCCGTCAACCGACTTAGCATCTAATCTGACGCAGATGAGAAACCGCTGCAACGAAGCTTTGGTTTGAACTGGGACGTGAACACAGACAACTTCCTGTTCGTTTTGTCAGACGACAAAAAACCAGTAACTAGAAGAGGGATACTATCGACAGTCAATAGCATCTTTGATCCACTGGGATTCCTCTCTCCCGTAATAATCCAGGGAAAGTTGATACTTACAAAGCTAGTTTCGGAAACCGTAGACTGGGACGAACCGGTTTCAGAAGACATAACGTTAGAATGGATAGCATGGAGAGATAGTCTGAAAGCTCTGGAAACTCTCCGGATCAAACGACCGATAGTTATTCGTCTAAGCAAGGCCAGAGTGTGTGATCTTCACGTATATTCTGACGCATCTGAAAAGGCAATTGCTGCAGTAGTTTACTTGCGAACAGTCAGTGGAGATGACGAAGTTAATGTTGGCTTTGTTTTTGGAAAGGCAAAAGTTGCTCCAACCAGTGGGAATACCATTCCAAGGTTAGAACTATGTGCAGCTGTATTAGCGATCGAAGTAGCCCAATGTGTGCTAGACAACATAGATGTTCCAATTGACACTGTTACTTACCATACAGACAGTAAAGTGGTTCTTGGCTACATCAACAACGAAATGAGACGTTTCCATACATACGTTGCAAACAGGGTGGAACGTATCCGGAAATATTCAAACCCTGACCAATGGAAGTATGTTCCCAGTGAACGTAATCCAGCAGATCCAGCGACAAGATCTGTAAATGTACCTGCTCAAGATATCAGCACATGTGAGTGGTTGTTAGGGCCCGGACAGTTATTGAAATGCAACGATCAAAACACGACAGTTGAAACACATAGTTTGGTAGACCCCGACAGTGACCGGGAGATAAGAACGAAGACTACAGTTCTTAAAACAGAACTTGATCTGGTTCACCAAGAACCGGAAACCAAATGGTTGGAAAGATACTCTGACTGGAATAGGTTGAAATCTGTCGCTCTATATCTGCTCCGTTTCATACGAAAGTGTAGGAAAAACAAAAAGGCAGATGATGTCCAAGACGAGAAATTGACAGCAGAGATGGCGATAATCAGAAATGTTCAGATTGAAGTATATGGCGAAGAGATTGACCGGCTCACGAATGGACAGACACTCCCAAAAAGGAGCCCGCTTTTGGGTCTCAACCCATACTTGGATAATAACGGCCTTCTGAGAGTAGGTGGGCGTATTGTTCATTCAGACCTGCCATTGAAGGAGAAAAGACCATTTATTGTTCCTGGAGGTCACCACTTATCAACACTGATAATACGACACTGTCATGAGCAGGTTAAGCACCAAGAACGCCACTTTACAGAGGGTGCTGTTAGAACATCAGGCTTTTGGATAACAAGTGGGAAGCGTCACATATCTTCTTACATCCATAAATGTGTTACCTGCAGGAAACTACGTGCCAAAACAGAAACCCAGATAATAGCTGATCTGCCAGAAGACAGACTTGAAGTAGCACCTCCCTTTTCCAACGTGGGTGTCGATGTTTTCGGTCCTTGGACCGTAGTCACCCGACGAACACGAGGTTTACAGGCGAACTCCAAACGCTGGGCCGTACTGTTTACGTGTCTTGTAACAAGAGCTGTACATATAGAGTTAGTTGAAGAGATGAGTTCGTCTGGATTTATAAACGCCTTGAGACGTTTCACCGCAATCCGTGGTGAAGTCAAGATATTTCGGTCTGACAGAGGGACCAATTTCGTTGGAGCAGTTAAAGACCTCCATATCCAAGCCATCAATGTGGAGCAAGGACCAGTCAACCACTATTTGAAACAGTCGAACACCGTTTGGGTATTTAACCCGCCTCATGCTTCCCATATGGGTGGAGTCTGGGAACGAATGATCGGCGTTACCATGAGAATTCTGGATTCCATGTTGTCAAACACCAACAACAAGAACCTGACACACGATGTGTTACAAACCTTCATGGCCGAAGTGAGTGCAATCATCAATTCCAGACCACTGCTGCCTGTTTCAAACGATCCAGAAGATCCACTGATTTTGACACCAGCGATGTTGCTCACCCAAAAGGTAGATTATGTCTTTTCCCCGAAAAAGCTCGGGGAATTCAGCCAGAAAGATCTGCTCTTGGCGGAATGGAGACGAGTTCAAGCCTTGGCGAAGACATTTTGGGCTCATTGGCGAAACGAGTATCTGCCCCTCCTTCAATCAAGGCAGAAATGGACATCAACAACAAGAGATACGAAAGAAGGGGATGTGACAAGACCGCACATCGAAACAACTGGCCCATGGGAATTATCACAAGGGTTTTTCCCGGAAAAGATGAGCATGTTAGGAAGGTAGAAGTACGGATTATATCCGAAGGGAAGGCCACAGTGTTCACCAGGCCTATCACAGAGCTGGTTCATCTGGTCGACTGTGATAAGTGAACCGGGTTGTTGAGTGTGTTTCGACACGCATACTATTCTTTTTCCTTTTCAGCTCATGGAAATGGCATGGTATGGTGTGGAATGGTATGGTATGGTGAAGAATGGTGTTGTTATGGTGTGATATGGTGGTGTTACCCTTTAGACGTGAATCCGACCTTCCGATGTGAGAACTGTAAATATGTATAGTGACACTTATTTGTTTTATTTGACACCTCGTTTTTAATTGAATTCCCGGAAGACTTCTGTGCTCACGTGAGCAAGATGACCGTCTAAGATGGACAATTATTAACTGTGTACATATATATTCATTTTATATAGTTGGATTACTGTGGAATTAACTGTTTCATCGTCTGTGACATATTAATATCCGTTTTGTGATTGGGATCTCTCGTGATATTTGGCGAAGTCAAGTCGTATTTATATTTGGATTATGTGTTCCACAGACCTTTATTGGATTATACCGTTCATTATTATTGTAACTTTGACATTCATGTCTATTATATGATATCAAAGGATTGAAATCAAACGGGGAGTGTACTGCCAAACCTGGCACATTTATTCTGTTAATTTATTTTGTGGAACTTTATCCGTCAGTCATATTTATTTACCACAACTATTGATTTCTTAGCAGACTATTACTACAACAATCGTTATTCCTCCTACGATGTTCCATACATAGTTTATACACCTGTGTTTTTTATACGTGTGTGATTTAAACTTCTTTTCACGCCTAGACAAGGAATCGCATGGACGCCTTTCACGGAGCTCACTTCTGTTTGTGGTAAACCACGATCTTTTTACCGCACGTACTAATTCCAGTAAAATTTGGACTGGACTGGTGTTATTGTTCTGTCGGCCCTAGCCCCGACACTAGCACATTTCAGTTGGTTCATTGTTTGATTGGGGGTAAAGCTAGCTGTCGCCCAGGGACAGCATAAGTAATATCAAATATGGCTTAGGACAAAACTACGATGGAGGGAGTTAATCCTTCGGTTTCAGAATCCACATAAATTTAGATAATAGTAATTGAACGAAGTGTACACATGAGATATTATCTCATGTACAAGTACACCATATCTAAGAAAAATAAAGAGCATACATCTCTACCACGGGGAATTGTTTTACCAACTCCAGAGATTTAATCTTATAAATACTGATGCGATAACCATCATTTCAACGTTTTTTATCTTCAGTTGATTAACTAGTTGCACATATTTGCATTCAAATCATAGGCACGGCGGAGAGCAAGTCGAAACTGCATAAAACTGTCATCATCTTTTATATTTTCACTTGAACGAACTCCGCGTTCTTTGTATCATTTGAATGTGTCTACTCCGTGTTCAATTGTATCATACTCCGCGGTTTTTTGTGCCCATAATTACACACCCTGTTTGGGCAAATCGTCGAATAAAGATATAACGAGTGAATTTCGGGATCTAAAACTTTCAGAAAATGTCCAGTAGATACTAATGAAAAGACGGAATCAATAATGTTTTGGATATGGTCTAAAACATGAACGTCCCATCACTTTTATTGGAGATATAGCCGTGAAAAATAGCAAACTTGGATGATTTAATCGTTCCCCACAGTGAATTAAAGGGTTTTGGGAAGTACTTTTTTACCTGCGGATAACTTATTATATGCAAAATTAATATGACAATTTATTTACAGCAATTTCATAAGCTTTGTTGACTTATTAATAAAAAATTGTACCCACCCTACCGCATGTAAACAAATATGTGCTCCGTGTTTTTTGTGCCCGCTCCGGTTCTGTGTATCGGAAAACCCGGCGTGATCTACGGACTATTGTGGCCAAGTTTGGTTTCAATTGGCCCAGTAGTTTCAGAGGAGAAGATCTTTGAATGTCTTTTCCCATAGGGTCCAATGTTAAAACTATGATCCCCGCTGGCGGCCATCTTGGATATAGCGCGGATCTGAAAAACAACTTTTTGCAGGGGACCATCTAAGGACTATTGTGGCCAAGTTTGGTTTCAATTCGCCCAGTAGTTTCAGAGAAGAAGATCTTTGAATGAAAAGTTTACGCCGGACGGACGACGGACGGACGACGGACGAAAAGTGATGGCAAAAGCTCATCCTGGCTATAGCCAGGTGAGCTAATAAAAACGGCTTTTGCTTACCAATCAAAAATCAATCAATTTCCAATACTCAGAATAAAACTACAAAACCAATACAATTTCAATCAATTGGATTTTGCTAACGGAAGTCTACTTCTATTTATACCCTCTCTGAAAAATCACCAGCCAATCAATGGCAATCAAACCATTAGAGACAAATATTAGTAAAGAGTTTTGATTTTATACCAGAAACCTATTGCATATTACGGGTTCCCTGCTGTACACTCAACATAGTGTAACGGTTAAATGTGTTATGTTAAGAGGTCATATAATAGTTCACAGTAAAGTACAAGCACCTGCATAGATAAATCACAGACTTTATGGGTTTTGGTCTCTGAAACGATAATTAGTTCTGAGAGTTGTTTATATAAACTTTGTATAGTTCAAACTGTCTGAGAATCTGTCATGCATCTCATTTTTGTAACAAAGCAGTTGATATTATGTAGTTAAAGAATAAACATGTGAAAATTATATGGATTATATTCATTCAATGCTAGTTCCCTGTGTTGCTTAGAAATATAACAAAATGTGACTTAAAGAGACAAAGAACGTACACGCAACACGTGGTTGGAGAACCCGTTTTAGATTTATACTTGTATGTCGTACAATTTGAGATCCAGATCCAAAATGACTGACGAAAATGAACTTAAGGATCTTACAACAGCTTTAACAGGACTAGTTGACAATCTGAATCAAAGGGATGCCAGGACAGTAAACATTACGAAAGTTTCAAACCAAGCATTCAAACCCGATAAGTACGTTCCTTCACTAACGGAGTCCCCGAAAACATGGATTTTGAAATTTGAAAGTTGGGTAGAAATTAATAAGTATGAAGATTTGGCTCTTATCAGACATTCGTTACGTTTGCTAATTCCTGACGTGGATTTAGAGTGGTTTGACAAGTTACTTCCCGCAAATAAAAAACAGTTATACGATATGTTTATTGAACATTACCAGTCGAAACAGCCAACCTGGCTATTAGAGCAAACTTCGTGGACTATGACAATGAAAGAAGGTGATGATCTTGAACACTACATCTCGAGTATTCAGAGTTTGGCAAACAGATTAGGGAAGAGTGAAAAAGAAACTATGTCTGTGTTCGTGCGTGGTCTTCCGCCACAACTTAGAATGACAGTTGTTCTAAGGGATCCGCAGACTTTCGAAGATGCCACCAGGAGTGCGCGATTATCGCAGGAGGCAAGGTGCATAACTTCTTATGGAGCGACAGGAATTTCGATGTCACCAGAAATACAGCAAATATTAGTTCAGCAACAGGATGCGATTGTAAAATTGACAAAAACATTAGAAAATGTCAAAGTAGACACTCCGAGAGTGAATATTACAAAAAATGAAATCAAGTGTCAACTTTGTGATCGCTTTGGACATGAAGCAAAATCTTGCCGATATTTCACATACAGCAAGAAGAACTCGAGGAACAAAAACTGTTTTAAATGTGGAAAGCCAGGACACTATGCGCGTTCTTGTCCGGAAAACTGACCGGGCCTGGCAAAGATGGGCGCTTTGTTAGGCGAAAAGTGGAAAGTGACAATTTCAGCCCTGATGTAAGTGATGTAAATAGTTTCGTAACATTGTGTCAATCAACTTTATTGAACAATTTTATTAATGTTTATATTGGTAATTTACATTTGCATGCTATGATTGACACTGGAGCAGACATTAATGTAGCAAATCCATCAATATTATCAAAATTAGAGAATGCAGGGGTAAATGTAGACGTTTGTCCGTCTGATAGAAAATTTATTGTTACTGCTAATGATAGTCAAGTGCAAATTAAAGGTTATATCAATGTTGATTTAAGAGTAGGTGATGTAAGGTCAAACGTAAAGTTGTATTAAGTTACAGGTTTAACCCCGCAATTAATATTAGGTTTAGATTTTTTGAATCATCAGGGTGCTGTAATTGATTTTAAGAACAAGAAAATTTCATTTGACCCCAGGCGTACATTAATTACTAAGTCAGATATAACTGTTCCAGCGAGGTCTGAAGTTGTAATTGTTGCTAAAATTAAAGGTGCAGATTTGCCGGAAAACGTTCTTGGTTTGTCTTCTGATTCACCTATTTTGGCTTCACATGGCTTATTAGCCGCTAAATCAATAGATAAAGTTAGAAATGGGACAGTTATGCATGGCTTATGTAACTTGTCTGATCAGCCTATAAAAGTT
>MJUU01060841.1:9486-54818 GCA_002080025.1 Modiolus philippinarum
TGTGTTAGAGGAAATGGCTAAAGTGGAAAGCAACAGAGAGTTCCAAAGGACAAAATGCAGGTGGTGAGAAACCAAATGTGATTCGGCATAAAATTGCTCACAATGAAACTCTTTACTGTTAAAATTGTAAACAAAGGCAATAATTAAAGGTATATAATGAACATATAGAAATAATGAACACGAATAACTTTCCAATACAGGAACCCATGATTGCACAGAGCAGTCAAAATATGAATAACACACATATGTTTAATCCTCAACCCCAACAGAATGTTCAGAATCCAATACTTAATCAATCGTCACCCTCGTAGGCAGATTTCTTTCCTTACTCTCTAATGTTGAAAAATACACCTGCCATAAACCATGTAACCAAGGCAGCGATCAAGGGGATGAAAAAAACAACAGTTAAATAAATTTGATTAGATTTCAAGAAGTCATCGGTTTTAGACTCCCTAAATGATAAAGAAAACAAATTCTAAAGTAGTGTTCATACAAATGTACGCTTGTTTTCAATATTGAGACAGATACCAGTCGTGTAAATGAAGAAGAAAATCCATAGAATTTTTAAGCTCACAATATGAAACCAGCAGAGAAGAAAATATAGACATAAACAGCCTAAGGGCTAGGCCTGGGAAAGCCTAAAATTTTCCACTCGTTTATTTTTTTTTATAATTTTGAGTATTCACATGTTCATGTCGACTTTAGGCAATTTTCAACAATTTTTACCGTCGCGTTTTATGTGTAGTAATGGTCATCAAAGATACCAGTAGATCTACCCTGTTTCCTCATATTATTTGGTCCGTTCAGGACTTAGTTATGGTGTATAAAATTGGCTCTAATTAAATTTGTATTTGATTTAAAATTATTTCAAATGCCAAATTCTGTAGTTTAGACATGTGTGAAAGTAAGCATGAATAATTATAGTAAATTTAACTAGTTTGAACTGAAATACATAGATGTTATGAACAGTATAAGCTGGAATTTTTACCTTTTTTCGATCACTTTAAAATACTTCTTTTAAAATATTGTCGTTTAATTTTCACCAAAAACTGAGAAAAGAAAGCAAACTAATATATCTAAGATATATTAATTTTTAGAAAATTCTACCGTCCCATTTGTTTTAATTAGACAGATACAAAAGCACAGAACATTGACACTCACAGTATGAACATTGCAACTGAGAGAGACATCAGGTGTTCCGGAAGGGAAAGCATGTCCTGCCCTGTATACAGCACCCGTCACACTGCCAGTGAGGCATATGTTTTGAAAGATCTATTAGGTGTCTGATTGGTCATTGTCATTTTCAAACCCAGTTAAGAACCATGGTAAGTATAACTTCTCTGACCCTGAAACAGTACCAAGGTGAAATTTTGAAAACCTTTTGTAATCATTTTATTATTCAAAATGATAAGTTGAAAATAAACCCTTCTGTAGAATTTCAGAGAGCTCATCGCTTTGGAATAACTTCATCTAAGAAATCCAGAAAATCGATAAGCTGTTGTTTTGTAAATCAAAATGCGGCAATGGAATTAAAAGGAAGCAATTTCCGAATTAGTGAGCAGTACCAAAATATGGTTTTCGAAATAATTCATTCGTCTTAATCTTTTTTTTTGTCTTTTTAAAGTTTTATTTAGTAATATGAATTACTATCTGCAGCTTACAGGTCAACGGGTTCACAAGTGTCTTCTCATTTACTGACCCATATTTCAATTATGAGATTTTGATATTCCAATCAGAATCAAGTATGTTGATGTCATTTATTCTATCTCGGTTTATATTCTTGAACTGTAACTGACAGCGAATCCCGTGACAATTTCAAAACTTGGCGAGTAGCATACCTTAAAGATTCTTATTTTTGTATCGTTCAACATATCTATTCATCATTTTCATACGGGTAGATTCAGAAATATGTTTTACCTATGCTAACTCATTTCGGTTGTCAAGCGTCTACTGCAACCTTTTGAAAAATTATTTTGGTTTACTGTATTAATACTGTTTTTACTAGGAGTACTAAATAGATAATGTCACTAGAAATCTAAACTCTATAAAAATTTAAAATGAGAATAATAATAATTTCTTAAAGAATTTATTATATGTTTATAGTATAAATGTCCATGATGCAATGACACACATATCTAGAAAATGTACAGAATAAAGAAATCGAAACACAATTTTACTGTTTTCTCCAGAGACAAGCTACATTGTACATAAAGTAGTCCAGTAATAACATGAAGTCAACCATCTAGAAAATGTAAAGAATAAAGAAATCAAAATACACAACCTTACGGTTTACTCCAGAGACAAGCTTTATAAAGTAGTCCAGTAGTAACATGAAGTCACCCATCTAGAAAATGTAAAGAAAAAAGAAATCGAAACACGCAACCTTACTGTTTACTCCAGACAAGCTACACAAAGTAGTCCAGAAATAACATTAAATTGCTTCAAAATCTACTTTCCAAGTTGTCGTCCTTAATTAAAACCACGAAAAAACAAAAGACGGACTAAATTTATTCACTCATTACTTATGTCATAAAATTGTGGAATGTCATCTTTTCTTGTCCTTGGATCGGAAACCAGTGATTTGAACGACTTGCCAAATGGCAGTGGTCCCGTTATTCTAATAAATTCTTTAGTCCTTTCTGGCTCATCGATTGAATTAGTATCATACAACTGAACCCCATTTGATGTTTTCTTAGCAAGAGTTTGTACAACATATTTATCCTTAGTAGTCCTATACTTAGAGACGCATATATTAAGTGCTTGATTACAGTAAAGATCCTCACCTCCGTAACATGTAGGACAACGCGGACCTAAACTATATTGTGTGAGCGCAGCAAGCTTATGACCGTAGCATTCTTTATTAGTTAAACTTTCTATGTCAGGATAATATGGTACCCAAAGTGTTTTGTCCTCTGGACCATGAAAAGGTATTTGTTTGACCGGAAAGTTTTTCTCGGGATCTATTCCTTGTAAAATTAACTTTTTCCGAAATAGTTCAAAAATTTTATCAATAAATGCGTGAATAGGGAAGAAAATTGGATCAAATGTTGTTGTAGTTGCTGGACTAATCGTTCCACTAATCCAGCTATGAATACCTTTATGAAAACATTCCCAGCTATATAACTCCCTGACTCCTATCCAACATGGCGACTTTTCGGTGAACTCGTAAAATGTCGGGCTGGCCATTGCTAATTGTATGTCTCTCTTCGAAATCAACCAACCACCGGAATTGATATTTCGAATAATTGGAATGAAACTATCAATATTTCTCATAATGCCAGTCGACACTTTCCCAAAACCGTTTCCAAAATATTTATCTGTCCAAATCTTTGATTCTTGTGGGTCTTTCATAGCGTGATCCGGAGTAGTATCCCAGTACGGTATCGGACAGCCTAATGCCTGTTCCATTCTTAAAAAAAAACAGAGCAACAAGCTTCATAATTTTACATGAAATACATTTGATAAGAATAAGACAGAATACCCAAATGCTGCGAGTTGAGTTCTATTGCCAATAAAAAACCATGTTACAGCATTAAAATTGATGCACATAAATTTGTCCATGATATCATTTTACAAACGTTGACATACACACATAAATGTGACTAGGATAAAACGACTATTTAACAAAAGCGGTGCCATACATTACACTTGCAGGAAACTCAGAACAAAATAACAACACAACAGTGTAGTTTATACAGACAAAATAAATTCACTTTGGGTGTTTCGCGGATATTTCAACTAATGTATCGTATTTATATATTAGTAGAGGAACACAAAATTTTAAACAATTTTGATAGATAACTTAATACCGAAGTTACTGTAAATTTAAATTCTGCATATGCGCATTTCGACAACTTATTTCTATTCGGTGCAGATAAAATAATGCTGCCAGGAATTTATACAACCCATTGAAACTGCAAGACAAATTAGAAAGCAGTTTTGTGTGCTATTCGGTACGGATGCAATCTATAGTTTATTCACTAAGTATGATCATTGGTTTTATAAATTATTCACAAGACTCCTGTTTATCATAGTTAAAGAACAGAAAGGCCATATATGTCGTGTTATTTTATTCCGGGAGCCTATTCCAAGAGCTTGTATCGCTCACCTGGACAATGGCGGATATAGGCAGTCTTACACGTTAGAGGATTTCATTTTCAAATATGTTATACGACTTTATGTTATGTGCATGGTCAAAAATTAAATTATGTTTCCCATCGAAAAACATTCTGGATTGATTGCACACCTACTGCTGAAATTTGTTTTAAAGACCACAAGCCAAAGACCACTATGCCTATGTCATTTTTAAAAAAAAACGACTGACGTGTATATGGCTAACCCCTTAAAGATACTACGCCTTGTTTCCGTGTATTACACGCGGTGGAAGTCTGAAGTACTGGATGTGGCTTCATATTGCAATATTTTTGGTAACGAGTACTTCTTTTTTGACTATTTTTGGATCATGGCTTTCCATACTATTTTATTCTAATGCTGATGAGAGTTTACTCCTTGAAACACGTGTACAGCATAACTAAATTGACTGTTTTTTATGCAACATTTTCAAAGGAGATCTTTAAATGTGTTTTTCCATATGATGCAACGTTGAAGTTCCTTGCTGATGGCCATCTTGGATCAGGTAACACTTGCTAAGCACATTTTAAGGACAACCCAAGGAATATTTCTGGCGTTCACCTAGGATGCGAAGGAGAGATTACGGACACATTTGTCAACGGGGCAAACTAACGACAATGGTGACGAAGTTTTATTCCGAATGGTCAAGTACTTTCAGTGAAGAAGATCTTTGAATATGTTTCCCAAAAGGATCAAATGTTAAACTTAGTTCACTGCTGGCGGCGATGCATGAAGTGCAGACTTCCCAGACACATCTTTTAAAAGGACCTCCAAAGGGACATTGTTAGCAAGTTAAGTTTTTAATAAGCTTTAAGGTTTCAGTAGGGAAGTTCTTTGAACGTCTCCGATAAAGTCCAACGCCAAACTTTGTTCCCCTCTTTCGGTCATCTTGAAGAAGGTGCGGACTAGTCTGACACATGTAAAGGGGACCAACCAAGGACCGCAATGACCAAGTTTGGTTCTAATTGGCACGCAGTTACAAAAGGGAGTATCTTTCAATTTGTTAGCCCATAGATTCCACTGTTAACTAGCTTCCAAATCGGCGGCCATCTTAGATAATGTGCGGACTAGTCAGGCCTATTGTGCCCTAATTCAGTTCAAATTGGCTTAGTTTCTAGTTTAAGAGGATTAGATCTTCAAATGTTTTCTCAAAGAGTTCAGTATAAATCTAAGTTCCATGCTGGCATCCATCTTGGATAAGGTATGGAATAGACGGACATATGTAAAAGGGGACTAACCAATTACTGTTTTGACAAAGTTTGCCTCCATTTGGCAAAGCAGTTTCAGAAGAGATCATCGGAAATGCTTTTCACAGGGTTCAATGTTGAACAAAGCTTTGCTAGTGGACATCTGGGATGAGGTCCGGACTAGCAGGACATATTTTTTAAAATCGAATCACCAAGGTAAGTTCTTATTGGCTTCAAAGCTTCAATTGAAAGGATCATTGGGTCCAATGTTAAACTAAGTTACCAGCTGGTGTCAGTCTTGGATAAGTTTCAAACTTGCTGAGCATGTTTTAAGAGGGATCACTAAAGGACTTTTGTGACCAAGTTTGTTTCCAATTGGCAAAGCTCTTTAAGAGTGGATATTTAAATGTGTTTTCCCATAGCAAATGTGCAACTAAGTTCCCCGCTGATGTCAATTTTCGATGAGATACAGACTGAAGTTACATAATTTTCAAAGGAAACCACCCAAGGACTATAGGGTCTGTAAGTCTCGTCATGTGACCTCCGAGAATTCACGATAAAATGGCATTTCAAAATCGTTTTTCGCCAAATATGATGCCTGCGTATGATGACGTCTATATTTTTGGTTTGAAACGTCATATATTTTTGCCATAAATTTTACTTCCGGGTAAAGTTTATGTATCTGGAAGTTTCAAAATTGAACGAGACTTACAGACCCTATTGTTGCAAAGTTTTTTTTCTGGTTGGCTTTATAGTGTCAGATAAGAAGTTCCTTGAATAATTGCTTATATGGTCCAATCTTAAATTTAATTGAATAGTATAATAATATAGCATGCGAATACAACTCAATTAAGGTAGGCTTCTAACTCTAGGACAACTACCTTGAAAAAGACAAAAATATGAAAAAAAAACGTATTTTAAAAAGAAGTTTTGAATTTGATTTCTATTTTGTAGTGTGCCAGTGTTTTATCAACAGACTAGGCTCCTTGATCTAGCCAGCAGTTTAGCGGCGAGCGCTCCTTGATCCATCTCTCTAAATTACGTTTTGTATGATTCTTTTCTTTTTAAGATCTACCTGTATTGGGTTTTAGTTGTATGTTTATTATACTATGAAGAAACGGGATAGAGAAAGGGAAGGTTTGGGTATCCATAAACCGGTTAAACCTAACGGCTAGCTCTTGCTAGTACCGGTACCAAGTCCGCCTATCCAGAGTTCCTATCGTTGTCTATGTTTGTCTTTTGTCATATTATTGTTTTTCTTGTGCAGTTCCCTGGTAGATTACGGCATGTCATTGTAATTTTTGGATATTTGGAGTGTTTCCTGTTATCTTTTCTTCATGAATTCAACAATATTTCTAAAAAATCGAGGATGAGAATTGCCCTTAGTAAAAAGTTGTTTGCGAGTCGCGTCATATTTCGGTATCAAATGTTCATATCTTCTGTAGAACTTCTTGAAATCTTGAAAATATTTAACTATTTATGATATATGAAACCTTGTTGCAAATAACGAAATACCGAAGCCTATGTGAATTAAGTTTCTGCATATGCTCATTTCGACAACTTATGTCTTCTCAGTGCAGATAAAATCTAAACATTCGGAAGACCATCAACTCAAAGATGTTTAAAAACTTATAGAGAAAAAATAACCAATATGAACTTATTGGTCTCCAAGCATTTCAAGTATGTCCTATTATGATATTTTTATTTTCAAAGGTTACAATTTCTACTACAAATTACGACTGGTCGTGAACTTAAGCTTCAATAAAGACAATCTGTGCCAACCAAGTAAGTTTATGCACTAAGAACGATTACAGATAACTAAATTCCGAAGTCACTGTGAATTTACTTTCTGCATATGCGCATTTCGACAACTTATGTCTCATCAGTGCAGATAAAATCTAAACGTTTTGAAGACCATAAACTCAAAGATGTTTAAAAACTGATAGAGAACAAATAACCAAAGTGATCTAAATTTAAAGCCAAAATCAGCTAAGGACAGAGCTTTGCATGAGGGAGATACTCCTTAGTTTTCAAGTTATCATTTATTAGTTATTAGTTACAGGTTATCATTTCTAATGATAGTTGGTGATAAAACTTCGATTTAATTTTTATTATCATTATTATTATTATTCTTATTTATTTATTTTGTTTGTACTTAGTGTGATCATAAGATATCATTTCTACCCGAGAAAAGCACCTGTGATTTAATTTCAGATTTCAAAGGGACTTTCTGTATCAATCAGATGTTTTACGCCCCAAATATGACCATGGGTTATCATTTCTACTGAGAGATACCACTGGTTGTTGAGCTTAAACTTTCAAAGAATCTGTGCCTTCCCAGTGGTATCACTTCTTACTTATATAGTAGAGGTCATGCGAGCGTTTCTTTTTAAATGCCAAGTATTTACTACTTTATCCAACCAGATTAAAATGAGCGTTCATAAATGTCCAACCAAACAACGACTTGCAAAATAAGAAATTTGTCTTTAATTTAAATTTTATTTTCTGCTTTAGAAACGTTAGTCAACAAAATTTCCTGTTCACATAATAATATATAATAGATGTGTATGAGAAATTTACAAATAAGAAATTCAACATGTTGTTCAAATTGACACCGACCTATATCCTTTTCTACTACGCAACTGTCAGTTTCCAAAGTACCGGTATGTCATCATAAAATAACGAAAATCATTATAATCAAAACTGACGTTGTTTGTGTCTTTTTTTTTATTTTGTTTTGTTATGTTTTGTTTTGTTTGTTTCTTTTTGTTTTTGTTTTTTTGTTTTTGTTTTTTGTTTTGTTTTGTTTTTTCTTTTTTTTTTTGGAAAAGGGGGGGGGGTAGAATTGAAGCATTGAATGGTGGTTCTAGGATATATGGCAGAAATATGCCAGTATTAGATAATGTCCACTTCGTAACAGTCTCCATTGTAACTAAGGCTTCTCTTTTTGATTTTGTCAGTTGGATTGCTACTGGACATTACCGCCACTGGCATAGAAGAGGATATTTGGCGCGCCATAAAATCTATTCAACCCACCATTTCTGGAATAATACCTGTACAAAATTGCGACCATTGCGGTGTATACTTTTTCCGATGATTTTGTCATTTTTCATTTGGATTTTGACTCCTGACAATATTGTTGGCAAATTTTGTTAACACCCTCATTTAAATTGTAATTTTTTTAATCATTTCTGATATCATGCTTGTGTTTGGTTTGGCTATCCATAAACCGGTTAAACCCTACCACTGGCTTTTGCTAGTGTCGCTACCAAGTCCGGCTGTCCCGAGTTCCTATCATTGTTTACGTTTGTCCTTTGTCTTTTTTTGTTTTGTTTTTTTCATGTGTTTTTCCCTGGCAGATTATAGCATGTTATTGTAATTTTCAGTCATTGTAGGGGTTTCCTTTTATCCAACCTTTCATTTGTGATGTTATGGTGGGAATTTTGTTTTCTAATCCTTTTGTAATTTAGTACTCAATTCTAAAGTTTTGTTGATGCTAGAAAAAGAATATTTTTGCATGATTGAGCATTTTCCCAGGTTTTTACTGCAAACTGAAGCATTCCAAAGTGAACATTTTGGTGTAATCTTCTTTGTTCTAATATCCTTTCTAAATACTTAACCGTTTTATATCTTTGATTCATTTTTTTGCTCTTTTTGTCTTCTTTAAATGTTCTGCTATTTTTTTGATATTCGTTTCTTCGGTTTTCGCTTTCTAGAACCACAAAGCAGATAGCAGATAAGATATCACTAAGTTTAATTTTATTTAAACTGTTATAGATATTACATTTTGCTTTTGTATCTATGTATAAAGTAAGAAATGCACCTGCTCTTTACACCATATTGCACAGTTGATCATGATTAATTGTCATATTGCACGCTATCTTCGATTGACGTTTCCATTGCACAGTATTTACTCCCATAATAGATATACCACGCCCCCTTTTGCGTTATCAGTGACTTGTCAATGTCAATCAAATGTAACAAAACAATTATAGCACTTCTATACTCGATCAGTATTTGATTGATTTAACGGAGCGAAAAGGATAATATTGAACTTGGGTAAACCCTCGTTCAATATTACTCTATTGCCCTTTCAGACCCATATTGATGCAATAATTGCATATTATTACTAACGTCTTACATGCGTAGATACTCTCTGTGCCAGGAGAAGAAGGCAGGACCATCATGTGAAGCTAATTTAACATGGTGATCTGTATGGAGACTAGCTATCACATCGTATGTGTTCATATCTTGTCTTACATCCTGTAAATAATCAGTTTATTCGGCAATATTAATTAATATAAGCTCGTGATGAAAAGTTTATGATACATATTTAATGTAAAGAAACCGAAATTGCATTTTTTAAATGATACACTGTGTAATGTTAGAAACGTTTCTGATACGTTTTCAATAGAAGTTTCTTATATTTCATTTAACTTCAGTAGGGTTCAGACATAACCTCTCGTCAAAGTTAAATCCTGACTGCTCTGACCAGTCATAGAGTCCTAACTATTCTGACCAGTAATAGAGCCCTGGCCGTTCCATCCTGTCAAAGAAATCCTGACTGCTCTGACCTGTCATAGAGCCCTGACTGCTCAGACCAGTCATGTAGCTCTGACCGTTCTTACCTGTTATAGAATCTTAACTGCTCTATACGAGAAGATAAAGTTTATTGATCAAGGAGTAAGTCAAGTAAAATTCATTCAAAGTCGGTAAAAGTAAAATAATACAAGAACTGTAAATTATCTAAACTTGATAGCATAAAGGCAGTTAGGGCCGTATGATAGGTCAGAGCAGTCAGGGCTGTATGATAGGTCAGAGCAGTCAGGGCTGTATGATAGGTCAGAGCAGTCAGGGCTGTATGATAGGTCAAAGCAGTCAGGGCTGTATGATAGGTCAGAGCAGTCAGGGCTGTATGATAGGTCAGAGCAGTCAGGACTGTATGATAGGTCAGAGCAGTCAGTGCTGTATGACAGGTCAAATCAGTTAGGGCTGTATGATAGGTCAGAGCAGTCAGGACAGTCAGGACTGTATGCTAGGTCAGAGCAGTCAGGGCTGTACGACTTGAACAGTTCAGCGCACTCAGAACAGTTAACTAAAGAGTAGATTTTATGACTGCTATATAAAAAGCAATGAAGGGATATGGAGTAAAAGCAAATGAGAAAAAATCTCCACTAATACGTGAGAAAAACAAGCGATGGAGTTAACTTGAAAACGGTCCTAAGTAAAGTTAAAGCAGCTTTTATGACTGATTCAAGTTAACTTGGCGAGAGGTAAGGTCTGCACCCTACTGTAATGTGCCAAAACAAAATATTTGCCTGTAAAAGGGTTTTGTTCCTCCTTTTTGTGTTCCACAATTTAGATGTGTAACAAGAAAACTTGAAAAATCACCGGACATGACCACTTTTAAACGTTTGGATCTAACAAAACGAGTTTAACCCCACCGCATTTTTTTAATCTGGAGATGGGATGTTGTCTCCTTGACATTTACCCCATTTCCTTTCTTTTTCGTAGTGATGAAGTGCTCAGTAGTATAGAATTTGAATGAATTTGTCCTTCATTGAAACCAAATACTAGTAACAATTAAATCATTGAACTGAATTTGAACGACATTCGTATTTTCTTTTGTAACTACTTTGTAAGTTATGTAGTCCTTTCTGACATTATGTCTACCAAATCTACGTTTCTTTTACGATTGCACTATTTAACATTGGACCATTTATCTTGACATCCACTTCTAAAATAGTTCTATTCCACACGTTTCTATTAATAGCGAAACTTTTCAGAAAATAGACAATACGTTGGACAACCTCCTTTTCAGCAAACAACAACTTCACACCATTGAAAACATAAATTGTATGCAATTACTAACAAGTCTGAAACATATGAGTTGTAAATTCTCGTTAAAATCATGCAGGTATGTAAATTTTCGGCATTAGTTTACTTTAGAGGTCCATATGATAATCTGCTAATGTTCTGACTATTCTAAATCTAACCCTAGAACACTAACCCTAACCGTATCTCTTACCCTTACCCTAACCCAAAACCTTAACCATAATCTAAAGGAACGAATGTAAATACAAAAAACAAATCACCACCCTAAAGTAGTTGAACCTCTAAAGTAAACGAATGCCAAATTTTGTACTCATTACCGATGTCCCGTTAACTGGAAGATATGTTGTATCGGTATTGCTATTGCACGCCACATAAAGGGAAACAGAAAAATGGCTGGGAAACCAAATTTAAGAGATCTTCAACTTTTCATTTTATTGAGCTTTAGAAGATATTCTCATAGAATATTTTCCCTGTTTTGAAGATACATGAACATTTATCGATAATTTGTATGAGTTTTCTTTGATCTTGTGAGAGGCAAATATTTTCAGCGTTTGCAACTTCCCGAATATTAAAAAATATTGGCAAAACGTTGGTAAGGCCATGCCTAATTAGACAATCAGCGCCTTAAAGAAATTACCATCTACAAAAAACGTTTTGAACCTTCCAATTCTTTTACCAATCAATTGTCGATTTCCCGATTTCTTTAAAACTGATTTTTATTTTTCAATATATGTTCTCTCAAATGATTCAATTGATTACCAATAAAAAGAATAATAGAAGCTTTGTTTCTGATACTTAATACTGTCTCCCATAATAGACCCGCCCACAAGTGGGCTTGTCCATTATTGTCGACAATATTTTTGAATCAGAAATAAAACTTCCATTAATCTATATGTATAATCAAACAAAAAATATCAGATGTACAAACGAATGTTTTCCTGGTACAGCATCTTCAACATAGTAAAAAGAAGGGAAACGGGGAATGTGTCAAAGAGACAACGACCCAAAGGGGAGTAATAACAACTCAAAGCCACCATAAGATCTTCAATGAACGGCGAGGAAACCCCACACCCAACGACAGGTCGGAGTTGGCCCCCAAATAAAGAGTAATCAAGTTCAGCGAAATAATTATATATATAAACATCATCCTAGACTCCAATAGACATAAAAAGAACTAACTAGAAAACAGACAAGGACAACAAAGGCTTAATAATTTTCCTGACTTAGGACAGGCGCAAACCTGCTGCGGCGGGGTTAAACTAGTTTTATTGGATCCAAACCTTCCCCCTATAGCCAATGTGATAAATAAAAAAAAAACAATCGTAACAACTGTAAAATTCAGTTGGCAACAGGACTGAGCCAATTGTTAGAAATGAAACTGAAAGAACTAAATATACGGACATAAACATGAAATCACAAGAGACTACTAGCAGTTAACTGACATGCCAGCTCCAAACCCATTGCCAACTGACAAATTAAGTTATGTACCCTCAGTATACAGCTTCCATCAAGATCCCTTCCTGTGAGGAGTTTAGCATAATGATTTCATGTATATACCGGAATACATAACCCGTGTCCATGCAATACTGATTTTAGAAATTTAGAATGTGTTAAGTTAAAATGCAAAGACCCTATCAAAAAATGAATTTTAATACCAAAGAAGGCTTTGTTTTTTCTGTTAAAGTTATCAAGCCATTGTTCCACTGAACATAAATTTTGTATCTAAATACAAAACACATACAAATTGAAATTAATGTTAACATTTAGCAATGTATATACATATATACATGTAGTAAGTGCATGTAAACTAAGTTTTTCTTTGAAGTTTCTTCAATAGGAACGAAAGAATGTGTACTAAGTAAATTCAATCGTAAAAAAAGTCCCTGAGCGAATATTTTTGTTTGACCTTGTGCTTTATTATTAATTTTAATGTACTTTATTAGTGAGTCTTCTAATGGGGGTACATTGAAATCAAGTGTACATGTGTACATTAACATTTGGGCATGCTATCAATAATTAATTACTTAAAATAATCAAAAAGGGAGTCTGACATTCAAATAATCATTGAAAAAGGCACTTGGTAATCGAATTATCACCAATGAAACTCCTTTATTATCAGGTAATAACGAACCCCATCAGAGAGTGTTTTTAACCTAGAAATTCATGTACCTACGTAATTATTTTTTAGTCTCCTGACATTCCTAGCAAAACATCCCCAGTTTTGATCATAAGGCGGTTCTCTAACCTCCTTCCTCGTATATATACCACCATGAAAGACACTCCTCTTTTTGCGTTTCCATGTGCGCTCCATGTCAGCCCGAACCCCTCGTAGTAAGTGTCGGACAAAATTTGTTACATTTGGATCTCTCAAATGTTCTGAATGCATTTTCATTTGTTTGGTAAACAGATTGGTGCACATTTGTCGAGTATCTTGAATAGATGTATTATAAACTACTGCCGGTAGAAGTTTGTACAGCAAACAATCAGAGTATGTCTTAACTCCTAGGTCTTTGTCGAAGTTATGTACTCGTAGAACATGTTCTTCTGTTATTATATATATACAACTGTATATAATCATCCATAATATTTTCATCCCATTACAATTGTCCATGATCCTATTAAAAGTAAAATCAATACAAAACTATTTATAAACTAAATTCATTTCTGAACTATGTAGAATGCATTTGTGATACGGGACATTTGTTTTCTGAACTAAAAGGATACATGTACAGAATGTTTACCCTCTGAATCAATTATATTTACAGGTCACAATCAACAAAAGAACCGCAAGAAAAAAACAAAAAACAAAAAAAAACCTAGATGTTTTGTTTTTGGTCGTTTTAACATGGATATGGGATGTTGTCTTCTTGACATTTACTCCATTTCCTTTCTTTTTCATATTAATGAAAGACAAAAAGAGATCCGTAGACCGCAGGATAGGAACACGGCACTGACACACCTGGTAGGTTTATGCCCATTTATGGTTACCTAAACCTCCCCTTTCTCTGTCCCGTTTCAGTATAGTATAATAAACATACGAATAAAACCCAATGCCGTCAGGCTACTTACTCCAAGATAACTTTGAAATTCTTGAAATAGACAAGATTGCTACAAGTAGCCATATGTCCACCATCGTACAAGAATCTTAAAACCAATATCAGTTTACCATTGAAAAATTGGGCAGGGGTAATACATATTCTCACATCAAACATTTTTAGCCCAATTTTCTAAAACAAAGATCTTGGACAGGGGTTCCCTTTATAATCTAGTTAATACATATTTGCTTAAATCGTAAAAAAATACCTTTTTGTAACATTTCAGTTTTCTGGCTTGGTTTCCATGGCAACCAAAAACTCCACTATCAATTACAACCCATTGCAGACCACAATTAGAAAGCAAATGGGCCTTGGTTCCCCTTTAATTAAAGTAATACAAATACATGTTGAAATCCAAGATTTTGAGTACCCCTTTAAAAAAACTTTTGGCAGGGGTTCCCCTTATAATCTAATTAATAAATATTGCTTAAATGGTAAAAAATTTATAAAGCAGAATACTTTTCTCTAAAATTTCAGATTACTTGTTTGGTTTACATGGTAACCTTAAGCTCCACTTTCCATTTAAAACAATTTCAGACCACCATTCAAAAATAATTTGGGCAGGGGTTCCCCTTATAAGTTAATAACAAAATACTGTGCTTACTTTAAGTGATACATATTACTGAAATCAAACATTCAGGTTCCCCTTTGGACCTTGCGACAAAAATAGGCAGGGTTCCCCGTATAATCAAGTTAAAATAGTAGAAAAATCTAACAGACCATTTCTTTTTCTAAAATTTCAGTTTTCAGGTTTGGTTTCCATTACAACAGGAAGCTCAACTATCCAATACAACAAATTCAAGACCATCCCAAAAAAATTGGGCAGATGTTCTCCTTATAATTTAAGTAATGCATATTGCTGAAATCAAAGCATGCTTGAAAAGAAAACAGGTATCACTGAAAGGTATGTATTGTTGCTATGTAGAATCCTCAAAAGTAATAAGTCTTTTTAGAGTTTCAGGAAACTTACCAAAATTAGACTCTTTAATTTTTTTTTTATTTCTTTATTTCTAATTTTGCCTGTTAACAAATTTCACAAAAGCCCAGGCGTCTCTTGTGAATTACAATAAACAATATACATTACACACCCAAAATATTTCTACAAGACAAAATACATCAAGTTTTTTTACAATTTACCACCTAGACGAAATTAGTTCCATCAAGTTTCTCATTCTAATTTAAAATATCTATAAATCTTTTTATGTCATTATTTATGTTAGGCTTTTTTGTGAAATATTCACTTCTCAACTTGAGATTAAATTTGATTTCTTTAACAAAGTTAGCCTTCAGTAAATTTACATTGAATCTCTCATTTTTATATTTAACAAAATTTCTTAATTTCCAAATAACCCATTTAGAGATAACTAGGATAATATTAACTAAAATTAATTCCCGTACTGAGTCTGCATAAAAACCTAACAACATGGACTTCTCACATCAATCATACACATTCGTTAAGTTTAATTCTCTAATTAACGTGCTAACATATTCAACAAATCCATACACAAATTTACAATTATAAAATAAATGAGCTTGAGTTTCAAACACATGTTTACAAAAGTGACAACAACCGCGAGTTTGGGATAATCCCATCTTATTCAATCTATACTCGGTGTATAAAATATTATGGAGAAATTTCCATTGAAATACCATGATTTTATTCCTTATACCCAACTGAGTTAAGACTCCCCAAATATTTTCCCATTTAATATTTTCATATTCACTATTCCATTTATTCTGAGATTTTGGAGTGATTCTGATATTAAAAACATTCTGAATTTGTTTTAATTTCAACTTAGAAGGACTAATTAAATCACCTTTTTGTAAAAATCGACATATTTACCAATTTTATCTCATACACTACTTGTTCTGCTAGAACATTTTCACTCTTTAAATTAGATATAAAACTTCAACTTTGAATACTCCGATATACAATTTCTTTTGTCTACAAGACGGTTAAATATACGATTACAGTGTATAATATTCCCCTCAATTTCATCCCATATATCTTTAATTTTAATTTTTTTTTTCATTCTATCATTATGACAACTTTGCAAAACAAATAGTGAATAGTTGATTATCTAACTCGGTTTTATTATCCTCCTTTTAAAAATTATGACTTCTCGTAACATGTTATTATTTAGCTTAAGACACCCAAAAAAGGTGTTTTGATGTACATATTTAAGCTAATTTCATGTATTGTACGTGTTCTAGTAATAAAAGGAACATATCTATGTAAACATTAAAGCTTGTTGCTATTTTTGTTATTAGATAATACCAAAATGAGATTTTATGCTTAATTTCCTGCTTTTAATTTCAAACATGTTAAATGTTTATTACCAAAAAAGTTGCAGTCCGATATTGCTCAAATAAATCGCATGATCTAGTACATATGATGACTAACAATCCTGGCTAATTTGATGGAAATCCGAGTAGTAGTTTCTGAGGAGTTGCGTCCACAAGATCTGTCATTGTATATCATTGTTACATTTTATAGTCTAATAACCCATGAAATATTTGACGAATCAAAACGGCGATGCGATATGATCTATTACATATGAATACTAACAATCTTGATAGATTAGAATAAATTCGAATTACTGGTTTTCTGAGGCAAGATTTGCCATTGTATAACAATGTGGAAAGAACAAAGTCCCATAACTCCAACAATATTTGACGAATCAAAATGGCGATGCGATATGATCTAGTACTAACAGTCCTGCAAAATTTGAATGAATTCCGACCAGCGGTTTTTGAGGAGTTGCCTCCTCAAGATTTGCCGTTGTATAACAATGTGTAAATAATCAAAGTCCTATAACTTCCACAAAATTTAACAAATCATATGATCTAGTACTAATGGTAGCTAACAATTCTGTGAAATTTGAATGAATTCTTACCAGCAGTTTCTGTGGAGTTGTGTCCGCAGGATTTGCATTGTACAACATTTGGAAAGAATCAGGTCCCATACCTCCCACAAAATTTGACGAATTTAAATGGCGATTTGATGTGATCGAGTACTAATGATGACTAACAATTCTGTAAAATTTGAATGAATTGTAACCAGTGGTTTCTGGGGAGTTGCGTCCACAAAAGTGCGACATACGGACGGACGAACAGACGAACGCAGGTCATTACTAGGTCCTACCGTCGTGTTGCGGCGGGGGACAAAAAGGAAAAGACAAAGCGTAATTTGGAATGATGGCTCAAGGGGGCTAGTCTGATAGTAAAACGGAGTCGCAGTAATCAAACTCAAAACTTTTAGAATGATACGATAAACAATCATCATGCATTTCAGTAGACATAAGCAGTATCGAGGAGAGGCCAGTATACATTTACGTGTAAATTCGAATTCTTCAGGTCATTGAAGCATATACTTATTTTAACGGATTCGTGTGGAATATGCTGTCGATATTTAATTACGTAAAAATGTCAGTTCCGTCCAAGTTTTTCTGTTTTTTTTTTAATTTTTCTGGCATTTTTTAATAACAGTTCGTAAAAACGAAGATAAGAAATGCCTTTAGTAACAAGTTGTTACGCGATATTTCGATACTTATGTCCATATCTAATACAAAACTTCTTCAAACGTAGTGGTATTTATTAATTAATTAAGTCTGTAACCTTGTTTAAAAAGCTTGGATGTGTTTATAATGTCACGTTCATCTAAGTCGTCAAGGGTTTAAACAGTGCAAAAAGGTATCAGCAGAGGCATAAGCACCCTAATATCGTCATCAAGAAAAGGAAACTTAGTAATAGTGAAATCAAACTTATTCTTTTAGTTTTTATTTTACAAAGTCGATAATGATGTTAATCCAAAAAGGACAGTTTTAAGAATCACTGTTTGCTGTATTAAGGTAGTTCTTGTTAAAGGTAAATGATGTCAAAAAAATCTAAAAATTGGGGACTGCTAATAGTAATATACCTGCTGTTATATCATTGAAATATGAAATACGTTATCACTGATTTGTACGGTAACATCTTGTATTTTATTTGCCTTTTATTAAGAACAGAAAAAGATCTACAGTGCAAGATGTACAATTTGGACCCTTAATATCCAGGAACAATGATTGTTGTAAGTAATATAAGGAAAAGAACCATTGCTTTTTGTTACAACAAATGAAACGAAGACCTTAAAAAAGACCATTTTATAAGTTTTACAATTTGGATTTAATCAAATTATGTGGAAGTGTTGTAGAAAATGTAGAAAAATCATCGCTGCCAATAGATGAAGCTGGTCTTTTGATTGCTTGCAATTTATCTAGAACGTCAATAAAAAAAATTACACTTCAATTAACACCAGAGTTTTGACACGTTTTTTTACAGTATATGATTACTAACTCCTTTAAACAAGTAACTGCACTGGTCGTTTGTGGTAGAACAATTACTCAATGCTTAAATAAATGATTTATTTGATGAAGAATTTTTGTCAAGGTTCAGAGCACAGTACAAAGTGAGGAAGTTGTTATCTTCAGGTGGAACTTGGAGCATGTCTGTACATTGTGTTGGACAAAGCTATTCATTGTACGAATACTGACGTGGAATTCTCACATTCTTATGATTTGTAAAAATCTTGATTTCAGTTTCTAGTCCATAATTCACAATGTGAATCATTTAATGTTTGGATCCGAAATAATCAACCCCTACCAAAATAAAGAGTTATTTTCACACTTTAATCCTAAGAAGTAATTAAGAGTTTTTTTAGTTGAAATATATTACAACATTAAACAATTTTCTAATTTTGCATATCATCTACATATATATTTTTCATACAGCTATGCTCAGTATGTATTGCTTTATCCTTGACGCGATTTGATTTGTTGATATACCTTTCACGTATCATATTCATGATCGTCTGATTTTGAGAAGACGGATTAAACAAGCTTGTTTCTGAATCATTTTATATGCTAACGATTGAATGTCATACATGTATATATATCGGTCTTAAAAGTTAATTATTGTATGAAATTATAAAATTATATATGGTTCAAATAAAAATCCAACACAGCTAGAATTTCCATATTTATGCATCACTAGTACTCACAACGTCTGTAAGACGGTCTTCAGGTGAATAAATACGGTGGTACCTCAGTAATGTAAAGTGACGTTACCGACAATAGAACGACTGAGTAAAGTTATAAATAGAATGCACGTTATTTTAAGAACTGATGTGAAAGTAAAAATTCTTTAAAAATTAATTTAGCGTCCATTTTTAATTGGGTTATTATTTTGATAAAATTACGTCAACCTTTCTAGCCCAAATGGCCGTTGAAATTTCTTCAGTTATTGGCTATCGCGAAAACTCGTTTTCGCCCATAATTTGCCCCTAGGGCACTTGACCTAAATTCCGAATCCACAGTGCGCTACTTCTGATCATACTCTAGTATGGTTCCGAGTTTCAAATTTGTATATCTTATTGTTCCAGAGCTATCGGTGAGCATTACAAACGCACGTATGTACGTACATACGGACGGGCTGCATTACATAATCCCCCCGCTTTCGGTTAGCGGGGGATAATAAAAGAAGAACCACAGGAAGAAACAAAACTGAGGCTGAACCATATTGTTAACTGTTTTCAAACAGACATTGCAATAATCTCGAATAAATATTTGAGATATAAAAGTAAATACGAAAACATTGATGCGCAAATAATTGAAGAGATTTTCAAAGTCGCAAAAGGCAGTATTGCCGATAAATTGCGGGAATTGTGGATAACTGATATTTCCAAGCAAGAGGAAAATCGCACAAGCTTTGGAAACCAAGAGCAGCACTTCAAGATGAATAGGCAGAAAATTATGGAAAGGAACCAGAAGAAATCAAACAGAAAAGGAAGAAACAAAACCAACAACCTCCTGTATCTGCCTGTCCAAGAAGCAATAGGGTCTGTAAGTCTCGTCATGTGACTCACGAGAATCCACGATAAACAGCCAATTCGAAAACGATTCCCGCCAAAACATGACATCAGAGGATTATGACGTTCAAATATTTGTTTGAAACGTCATATATCTTTGTTTAAAATGCTACTTCCGGGTACAGTTTTTGATCCCGGAAGTTGCAAATTTGGACGAGACTTACAGACCCTATAACAAACAGCAAAATCCTATTCAAAAAGGAGCTAAAAAGAATGAAATTTTGGAAATCAAACAATTTATAAAAACAAAAATTTTAACACCAGGAACCAGAGTAGATCATGATCAAAGAGTCAGAAACGATCATATTCTAATGCTTTTAAAATTTGCACTCTAAGACGAAGAAGTCAAAGTGCACAACAAAGGCAACAAGACAATCGACAAAACCCAAGAAAAAGCCCTATAGGGAATATCCAGAAAAACATAAAACCAAGTGTCAAGTTCCAACCAAAGAAAAAAGATGGAAACAGATTCAAGAAGTATGTTTATCGAAACAATTATCTTAAAAATAATGGACAAAATACAAATAAGAGATTCATTCATTTTTAGGGGTAGGCCCACAAACCCGAAGAGGGACAAAGAAAGAGAACAAACACTACCGAAAGAAATAGGGTCTGTGCGTCTCGTCATGTGACCCGGAGAATTTACGATAAAATTGCAATTTTAAAACGTTCCCTGCCAAAACATGACGTTGCAGCATTATGACGTTGACATTTTTGATTGAAACGTCGCATGTTTTTGATAAAAATACAACTTCCGGGTACAAATTATGTACCCGGAAGTTTCAAAATTGAACGAGACTTACAGACCCTATAGACAATGTCATGTAGATCCGAGAATACTGTAAACGTATTAATTTTTGCGATGTACTAATTTTCGCTATTTTCGCAGTTGGCTCTAGACCGCGAAAAATAGTACCCGAGAAAATAAATATTTGTGTAGAGAAAACCTTTTAAACATCGAAAACCGTGAAAATTGATACTGCAAATATGTCGATCTTTCATAAATCGCGAAAATAAGCATCCGCGAAAATTAATACGATTACAGTAATCAATTTATCAAAACGTTATCTTGACAATGAGAAACTAAGGGTTTAAATTTACGCCATGGCCGAATATTGAAGAATTGGAAGAGGACATTCAATTATTCCTCAGAAAATTAAGGTTAGTGGAATTTTTTGCAGATAAGGATGAAGATGACGATTATTCCCTCATTAGAAATAAGTCAAAATTAAAAAAATCGAAATCAAGCTTTAGAACAATATAGAGAAAGTATTTCGAATTTCCCTCTCCAAGCGAATCAAAATGTCAGACAAAATATAACAAAGGCGGAAAAATTTGCCCTTCGAAGATTGCTAGACGATAAATCCATTATGATAAAGGTGGAGCCATCGTCATAATGAACTCCGATTATTACCGAAGTCTCGTAGAAGATCATTTATCTGATAATTCTTTCTATTCCGAAATTCCGGAAAACATAGACAACGGTAAAATAAAGACACTAAATAACCTTCTGTCTCGGTATGGACAATCATTGACGGATAAAGAAGCTGACGCACTGGTTAACTTTACTAAAAAAAACTTGTAACTTCTACGGATTGCAAAAGAAACATAAATCCACCCTAATTCAAAATGATATGAATTCACAAGGCAGGGAATATATTGAAGTTGAACAGCCAATTGATTTAAAACTTCGACCTATTAAAGCTGGTCCTTTTTGCTTTACGCATCGTCTGAGCAATTCAATTGATAAAGTGTTAAAACCACTGTGTTCATACGTTCCAAGCTTCATTCGGGATGACATTGACTTCTTATCGCACATACTCGATAGAGTGGATACACATGAATTACTCATAAGCTACGTCGTAACAAGCCTTTACATCAATACCCCGCATGATCTAGGTATAGAAGCTCTGAAGTTATGGATTGAAAAACACAGAGAAGCTATTCCTGACAGGTTCGATAACGACTTTATTTTAGAATTCGTTTTTCTTTAATGGTAAAAATTATCTAAAGTTAAAGGAACGGCTATGGGCACAAAGTTCGCACCTACATACGCTACATTGGTCATAGGATTCTTAGAACAAAAATTATATTTAAATATGGAACAAAAATATGGAACAGTATTTGCAAGAAATTTTGAGAAAGCATGGACAAGATTTTTAGATGATTGCTTCATCATATGGCAACGACTTGTTAATAGAACTGATGGAAATAATGAATAATTTACATCCGTCGATAAAATTTACACAAGAAGTCATCAAAACCTTTTTTGGATATTTTGGTGCATTTTAAAGATGGTTAACTCACTACAAATATATACTATAAGAATACGGACACCCATCAGTATCTGAACTTCAAATCATGTCACCCGTCCCACATCAAACGGAATATCCCGTATTGTCTGGCACGCAAAATTTGCACGGTGATAAAAGATCAGAATCTCATGGAAGAAAGACTTAAAGAATTGTCACAATTTTTGCCTAAAGAGATACTCACAGAATATTATTCAAAATGGAATTACACGTTCAAAACAGTTACCGATCGAATCATTATGGACTGCAAACGACAGCGCACCTAACTCTACGAAAGATGATGTTATTCCATTCGTTGTGACACACAATCCTTCCAATCCGAATATTTTTAATGTAGCAAGAGTTAACCTTCCAATTTTTACTCAAAGTGAAAAGTTAAAGGACTTAATTACCCCTTGGGCGCTTATTCAAAGCAAAAGACAGCCACCAATTTTAACACGTTTGTTGACCAAAGCAAGGTTTGATTCACAAGAGACAGAAAAGCCAATAGTAACACGAAGCAAAGATAAACGTTGTGGCACATGAAGATATATCCACACAGGGCATGATATTATTTCTAGGAATGGAACTAAATTTTATACTAATGCAAATTTGGACTGTAAAAGTAGCAATCTCATATATTGTATAAAATGTTCTAACTGTCAAGAAATTTATATCGGCCATACTGGGAACGCTTTATCTGAGAGAATGAGGGTACACCGCCAACAAGTTAGAGAAGCTGGATATAGACAAATAACACTAAGTGCTCACATTGACTTGAATTTTTTTTTTAATTTTTCCATTTTATTAAATAAAATCTCAAAGAGACACTTTGAGATAGTTGAAAGAACGTAATCTAATAAAAAAAAATTAAAACAATTTCAAATAGACGCTTAATTAATTTTTAAAGAATTTTTACTTTCACAATAGTTCTTAAAATAAAAAACATTCTATTTATAACGTAACTAAGTCGGTAACGTCACCTTACGTTACTTAGTTACTACCGTATTTATTCACCTGAAGATCGTTTTTACAGACGTTGAAAGTACTAGTGTAGCATAAATATGGAAATTCTAGTTGTGTTTGATTTTTATTTGAACCATAAATAATAATCGTCTGAAGGGCCCAACAAACCTGGACATCTTACTGAAGACTCTGGATAGGGGCAAACAGAGCGCCAGAAGTGAGAAATGATTAACGGATACACCATCCCTCTGCGGAACTTGTATGCTAATGTAAGATTGACAATCAAAGTTAAAACATCGCAAACTTCCCTGATTTCACTAAACAATCATTTGAATTTGGATACTGCATATAGCTATTTAGGTAGAAATTTTACGTTTTATCACATCAAGTGATCAGGTGAGAAAATAACAATCGTTCACCTATACAATCAATCCAGGTAAAATCAGTTTCTTGCACCTTGTACAACAGATAGGCAGATTGAATAATGACCTTAGCTTTAAGTAATAAAAATCAACTCTCAGATATAAGGTCACGGTAGCCCCGTGGTTAAGGGGTCCGCTCAGAGAGTGGGGTTGCAGGTTCGAATCCCACACGTGGCATTGACAAAAATGCCAAAGTTTCATTTTAAATATATTCGATATATTAATTTTTTCTATAATTATTTAATCAACACAAATGATAGTAAAAAACAAAAATTGTTTTTACCTTTTTTCACATTTAATTTTATAAATCCGGGAACACGTTTTTAGACAGCTATGCTTTCCAGCTTCCAAAGTTTGAGTGGATCGTCAAGTATTTTTACCTTCAACATGTATGTACGTACTTTTAAGTGTTTTTTGTGAAAAAGGAAAAAATATTTAAAAAAACATAATGTTTACAACTAATCAACATGCCAAAACATTGCAAAGTTTTAGAAACCGTATAAATAGTAAATCAGATGTGCATATACTATGATTTTATACAACAGAACATGCATTTTTCGTGTTTTAAAATACATTACCATAAGAAAATCAATCCTTTAGTCGGCTTAAGTTCTAAAAGATTATATATTACTATAGATTGTCAAGGTATACATATCTGATAGGGATAAGAGACTTTAGTAAAATAATTATTATACGTACTTTGCACAAATATGTTGTTTTGCATATGCAATACAACCGGAAGTAAACTATCGATATCTGTATATCCGGGCTGACGTGACTATATCGGCCTTAACCCGGACTGATAAAGGGTTATCAGTTTGGGAATGATAAATAAATCCTCATTGGATGTATGTAATCATGGTAATGTACAGATTAAGAAATGAACTTTTCCCTTTATCTTCGTTCCGCCGCGAGCCATATCAATATCAGCAAAACTCCAAAGGCACTGTGATGGGTTATGACCCAAACTTGTGCATTCAATTATGGGGTCATAGTGAGCAACGGCATATTTTAAAAGTTAAATGGAAGGTGTTTACTGTTATCCTTAGTTTGTAGTTACACAATTGAAATAACCAAAAAATTGTCAAACAAACAACAGGTATTTACTTCAAGGTTGGAAGCAGTTTTTGTCAACAAAGGAATTTCTCGTTGTGTGTAATATGTTAATAATGTGTGCTTTGTCTTCCCAAAATGAATTGTCTTTTTAATTTACCAGTCTCTATTTTCTGCCAATAATTCAAGATGTTTGCTCATTTTTTTCTTAAAGAAGTACACTAAAATCTCTTAATTGTGTTCAACTTATTCTCCACAGAGTATGAAGGCATTTTCATTTCTAGAAACATGTAATTAGATTAGTATTAGAAAAGCTGCTATATTCATTTATTTTTAACTTCAAGAGAAAATATCAAAAGATACTGTTTCAGACAAAAATGTAAAGAATTAGTAAAACATTTTAATAATTTAGGGTATTTTTTCGTGTAACATTAAAATCTTAGGGCCATTATTTATAAAATGGAAAATTATTCAAGGTAGGTAATTAACGATATTTATAAACATTTCTAAACATCCGTGTTGCCGTTTTTGCTATGCCTTTGGACTTCGATTTTTGTGATCATTACTACCCTTGTAAGGGCCCCGCCATGAAATGGCGGCGCCCTATAGTAATCAGCCTGTCCGTCCGCCTGCCTGTCTGTCCGTCTGTCTGTTCTTCAGCATTTTCTATGTCGTCCGATAACTCAAGATTGCCTTCAGGGATTTAAATAATTTTGATACTCAAGGTTGGACTTGACCAAAGGAAGCTCCCTTTTATTTTTAGGAAAATTATCGGAAAATGATTTTTGGGAAAAAAACTTCGTTTTTATATGAAAAAGTGCATATTTCGAGAATTACCTCTATGTCGTATGATTTCAGAGATTTCAATGGTTTTAATACTCAAGGTTGGACTTGACCAAAGGAAGCTCCCTTTAGTTTTTAAGGAAAATCGGAAAATGATTTTTTGGGAAAAACTTCTTTTATATGAAAAAGTGCACATTATGAGAGAACTTCAGATTGCATTCAGGTATTTTAATGATTTTGATGCTCAAACTGGAACTTGACCAACGGAAGTTCCCTTTCGTTTTTGAGGAAAATCCGAAAACCAAGCTTTTATATGAAAAAGTGCATGTTTGGGATTTAGCTCTATGTCATACAATAAATCGGAATTGCCTTCAGGGATTTATTTGATTTTGATACATTAGATTGTTCTTGACGAAAGGAAGCCCCCTTCGTTTTTTAAGGAAAATCTGATAACAATTTTGGGGGAAAACTTAGTTTGTATATGAAAAAGTGCATATCTTGAAAATAGCTCTATGTTGTATGATATCTTGAAATGACTTCACAAATTATTAAAAGTTTTAGACACAGTGTTGAACTTGATCAAAAGAAGGTCCCTTATGATTTTGAGGAGAATCATAAAATATTTCTTGGGGAAAAACTTGGTTTTCATATGAAAAAATTCATATTTTGAGAATTAGCTCTGTCGTATGATAACTTGAAATGACCTTCATATATTGTTTTTAATGTTTTGATTTGATCTGAACAGATCAGACATAAGTTGTCAAAGCAGCCATATGCAGAAACTATATTTGCAATAACTTAGGAATTTGTTATTTATTATTTTCCTAAAAAATTTTTATGATTTCTAGAAATTCCGGAAACAGGTTTTTGGGACACACAAGGGGGCGAGGCCCTTTCTGACTTCGATATTCTGCTGTCGTTGTTTCCCGACAAGAAGATTCTGACGATTCTTTATTATCATTGTCAATACTTACTAATTGCTATGTAAACAACACATGTCCTAATGACTGCCCAAATCAACACTAATTACAAAGTCTGGTTTACTAATTTGCATATCGGTCATGTTTGAACACGTATATGTCTACAACTGCTAATAATCAAAATTCAATGGAATTAAAAAAAAATAAAGAATATTTAATTATACACTGCCGAACATTGCAAGATTCTTCACGTTGCTAACACATGTTGGGTAAGTAAAATGTTTCCTTTATCATGAAAACATTGGGTCAAATTATGTGTGAAATTCGAAGCGTAGATGGTGTAGGTACGACGTGAAAATCTAGTCAATCGGCGCCCTCCGTTGATTGCATGTTTTTATACAATCTGTGCCCCCATCTTGCATTTTTGCAGTATGCACGCGGGCGCAGATTGCAAGTAATGAGGCGCAGATTGCAGGTATTGAGTTACAGATTGCAAGTATTGGGGCGCAGATTGCAAAAGTAACTGCTGCTCAGCAAACCCACTAGTAGTTTACGTATACACGTGGATTATGAATAATATACTTGTACACAGGCAGTAGAGAGGACGAATTTAAGAAAGTTACACTGACTGTTATCACTTGTCTACCGAAAAAAAAACCTTACTTTTTCTCTTGATTTAATCCTGGCTATTATCACAACCATTTCACTGACTTACCGTTTCCCTGACTAACCCTAACCCTTTCCCTAAATCTATCCTTAACCCTTTCCCTGAATATAACCCTAACCCTTTCCCTGAATTCAACCCTAACCCTTTCCTACAATATAATCCTAACCTTTTCCATGACTACAACCCCTACCCTTTCCCTGACTATAACCCGAACCCTTTCTCTGAATATAACCCTAACCATTTACACGATTTAAACCCTAACCTTCACCATGAATATAACCCGTGGTCCGTATGATGCAAAATGCGTCCGTGAATATGCAATCTGCGACCCTAAATGTGCAATCTGCGCCCCGAAATATGCAATCTGCGCTCCGTTCCATGCAATCTGCGCCCAGACGAAATCCTGTATATTTCTTGCAGTTTGCGCTTTATTGGCGCAGAAGGCATAAAACTTCACCATCTGCGAAGGGCGCAGATTGACAGAAATCATACGTTCGACCTTTATGGTAGGTGTGCTGTTTTTACTGTACTAACCATTCTAAAACGATCGAATAAGCTATTTTCAACAAGAAAATGCATTCCGAAGACATATGTGTCGCAAGACATATGTTTAGCAATTTTTTTTTGCGCATCTGACGGGAAATACAAATGCCATAGATTCATAGTGTGTTGTCGTTTTTACTTTAAACAATAAAAATCTGAATTGAAAATACGTAAATCTAATTTATCTTGTATTTAATTTTTTTTCCAACATTAATATACTTTGTTTGTATTAATATTCCCACAATAAACACTCTTATAAAGGCATATTGCATAAATTCAGTAATTTTAGAAAAACGGTGGATGTGGCATGACAATTATCCGGGATATTGATATTAACTTTCAAAGGGGGGAAGTTGTTATCTTCAGGTGGAACTTTAAGCATTTCTGTACATTGTGTTGGACAAAGTTATTCATTGCACGAATACTGACGTGGAATTTACACACTCTTATGCTTTGTAAAAAACTTGATTTCAGATGTCAATGATCGAGATAATGGTTCTAGTCAGTAATTTACAATATGAATCATGAACTGTTTGGCTCCAGAATAATCAACCCGAACCAGAATAAAGAGTTATTTTCAACGGTACACACTTTAATTTTAAGAAGCTATAAAGATATTTTTAAGTTAAAACATATTACAACGTTACACAATTTTTCTTAATTTTGCATTTCATCTACATGTACATATATATATATATATATTTCATACAGCTATGCTCAGTATTTATTGTTCACACACTCTTATGCTTTGTAAAAAAAACTTGATTTTAGTTGTCAGACCGGTTTCATCTATTGGCAGTGATGATTTTTGTACACTTTTTTACAACACTTCCACATTATTTGATTAAATCCAAATTATTATTACTTATAAAATGGTCTTTTTTATGGTCTTTGTTTCATTTGTTGTAACAAATTGCAATAATTCTTTTCCTCATATTACTTACAACAATCAATTTTCCTGGACATTTGATAGGTACAAATTGTTTTGTTTATATACGTTTCCCGTATCATTTTCATGATCGTCTGAATTTGAGAAAACGGATTAAACAAGCTTGTTTCTGAATCATATTACATTCTATTGATTGAATATATATATAAAAGATAACAAAACGATGTAATCATCCAAATTGTGGTATATGCGCCAACCTCGAGGAAGGAAGCTCCTTCACCTTTACAAACGGTGAAATCTTTAATATTAAAACTCATTTTACATGTGCATCTGAAAACTTAATATACGTTATAACATGCTGCAGATTCCGGGAAAATTACATCGGGCAAACAGGATCATCTCTTCGTCAACGTATGACAATCCACAGACAGCAAATACGAGATCCTTCAAATTCAATTCCAGTTAGTGGACATAAAGACACTTGTGCAAATCAACAAGTTCCAAACTTTAAATTATTTCCTTTATACAAATTTCCCGATAATGCAACCGAACAACAGCGGATAAATAAGGAAAATATTTCCATAAACAAATATAAACCGAAACTGAATCAAATTTAATTTTTCGTCTTGAAAATGTAAAATATCAATGATATATTTAAAATAATTGCAAAACAACTAAATATTGTTCATGAGTTACGTTCCATGTATCGAAGAAGACTTGTGACGTTACGTTACCATTGACAACGCAAGTATTCCAGTAGCCATGAATATCTGTAATCAACAGTGAAACCGGTAGGCCAGAATGTGATTTTTTTTGTGTTTTTGAAAGTCATCGGAACAATGATTTTGTGTATATTTTATTGTGGCATTTACATTTACTTAATATAATCCCAAAACTGTATTCCACAATTTTATTTTCAATATATACCGTCTTGTGTGGATTCGTTTAAAAACTTTTTACTGTATATATATAAACTTTTTTTAATTCTTTATGTGATGATTTAATAAACACAAATGATAGTAAAAGACAAAAATTGTTTTTACCCTTTTTCCACATTTAATTTGATAAATCCAGGAATACGTTTTTAAACAGCCATGCTTTTCAGCCTCCAAAGTTTGAGTTGATCGTCCAGTATTTTTACCTTAAACATGTATGTTAGAAATTTTTAGTATGTGCTTTTTTGTGAAAAAGAAAAACAAATACACAATGTTTACAACTAATCAAAATGCCAAGACATTTCAAAATTTTAGAAACCGTATAAATAGTAAATCAGATGTGCATATACTATGATTTTATACAACAGATAGAAAAAAGAAGGGAAACGGGGAATTTGTCAAAGACACAACGACCCAAAGGGGAGTTACAACAACTCAAAGCCACCATAAGATCTTCAATGAACGGTGAGGAAATCCCACACCCAACGGCAGGTCGGAGTCGTCCCCTAAATAGAGAGTAACCTAGTTCAGTGAGATAAACATCATCCTAGACTCCTGTAGACATAAAGTAAACTAACTAGAAAACAGACAAGACACACAAGGCCTTTATAAATTTCCTGACTTAGGACAGGCGCAAACCTGCTGCAGCTGGGTTAAACTAGTTCTCTTTGGCCCAAACCTTCCCATATAGCCAATGTGATAAATAAAAAAAAAACAATCATAACGACAGTAAAATTTAGTCGGCAACAGGACTGAGTCAATTGTGAAAAATGAAACTGAAAGAACTAAATATACGGACATAAACATGAAAATGACATCTCAAGAGACTACTAGCAGTTAGCTTACATGCCGCATCCAGACGACCCATTGCCAAGAACATGCATTTTTCGTATTTTAAATGACATTACCGTAAGAAAATCAATCCTTTAGTCGGCTTAAGTTCTAAAAGATAATATATTTGTATAGATTGTCAAGGTATTCATATCTGATAGGGATAAAGGACTTTAGTAAATATCTATTATACATATATTGCACAAATATGCTTTGTTCCGCATATGCAATACAACTGGAAGTAAACTATCGAAATCTGTATATCCGGACTGACGTGACAATATCAGCCTTTACCCGGACTGATTAAGGGTTATCAGTTTGGGAATGACAAATAAATCCTCATTGGATGTATCTAATCATGGCAATGTACAAATTAAGAAATGATCTTTTCCATTTATCTGGGTTATCATGCCGCGAGCCAAATCAATACCTGCCAACCTCCACAGGTACTGTGATGGGTTATGACCCAAAATTGTGCATTTAATTGTGGGGTCATATCACGCAACGAAATACTTTTCAATGTTGAATTGAAGATGAATACTGTTATCTTAAGTTTGTAGCTACATGTAAACTCTGTTTTAGACAAAAAAAATACCCCCCCCCCCAAAAAAAAAAAATAATAGTATTACATAACCAAAAAAAAAACGTCAAACAAACAGCATGTATTTATTTCAAGGTTTGAAGATGTTCTTGTCAATAAAGGAATTTCTCTTTGTGTGTAATATGTCAATAGTTTGTGCTTTTTCTTCCCAAAATGAAATGTCCTTTACCAGTCTCTTTTTCTGCCAATAATTCTGGATGTTTGCTCACATTTTTCTGAAAAAAAGTACACTAAAATCTCTTAATTGTGTTCACCTTATTCTTCACAATTTATGTAGACATTGGCATTGCTAGAAAATGTAATTAGATTAGTATTAGAAAAGAAAGCTATAATCATTTATTTCAACAAAACAAAAAGTATTGAAAAAATATCAAAAGATACTGTTTCAGACAAAAATGTAAACAATTAGTAAAACATTCTAATAATTTGGGGTCTGTTTTAGTGTAACATTAAAATCTTTGTGCCATTATTTATAAAATGGTAAATTATTCAAGGTAGGTAATTAACGATATTTATAAACATTTTCCTATCAGTAAAAAATATGACGATTACTTGTTAATATTGTCAATACTTACTGATTTTTATGTAAACAACATCTGTCCTAATGACTTCCCAAATCAACACTAATTACAGAGTCTTGTGCACTAATTTGCATATCGGCCATGTCTGAACACTTATAGGTCTGTAACTGCTGATAATCGAAATTCATTGGAATTAAAATAAAATAAAGAATATTTAATTATACACTGCCGAACACATTAGTCCGCATCTTGCAAGATTTTTCACGTTGTTAACACATGTTCGGTTCGTAAAATATTTCCTTTTCATCATGAAAATATCGGGTCAAATTAAGTGTGAAATTCGAAGCGTCACTAACAGATATGTTTTGATTTTAATCTTGTCACATTCTTGACAAGCTAAACACAATTTTTTAAGACAATGTAAGATTTTAAGTTGGTTTTCAAGATAATTAATTTCAAGGATGATCGAAATGTGTTAAGAAAGTTTAAGATCAAATAAGATCCAATTTTTAATTGCGTTCAGGAGCGATCAAGACGAGTTAATTTTGCTAAGATCAAACAAGATACCGATTGGATCTTGTTTAATTTAGAACAAACTGAACACATCTTGATCGCCCTTGAAAGCAGTTATCATATTTAATCTTGATATACTGAACAGGTCTTGATCGTCCTTGAAAGTAATTATCTTGAAATATGTCTGAACATCTTACACAGTCTTAACAAAATTGTTGTCAAAATCGTGATAAGATCAAAATGGCCAAACAAGATCAAAACATATCTGCTAGTGCGTAGATGTGCTGTTTTTTACTGTACTAACCATTCTAAAACTGCAGAATTAGCTATTTTCAACAGGAAAATGCATACCGAAGACACATATGTGTGGCAAGACATATGGTTTGGCAATTTTTCTGCGCATCTGACTGGAAAAATAAATGTCATAGATTCATGATCTGTTGTAGTTTTGACATTAAACCATACAAATCTGAATTGAAATTATGGAAATCTAATCTCTCCATTGACGAAAATTCTTTTGAACATAATTTACTTTGTTTTTTTTTAATATTCCCACAATAAATACTTTCTTCAAGGTATATTTCATAAATACAGTACTTTTAGAAAAACGACGGATGTGGTATGACAATTATCCAGGAAACTGGTATTAACTTTCAAGGTGGGCAAGTTGTTATTTTCAGGTGGAACTTGGAGCATTTCTGTACATTTTGTTGGACAAAGATATTCATACGAATACTGACGTGGAATTTACCTCTTATGCTTTGTAAAAAACTTGATTTCAGTTGTCACTGATCGAAGATTGGTTCAAATAACTAAATACCGAAGTCACTGTGAATCTAAATTTTGCATATGCGCATTTCGACAACTTATGTCTCTTCAGTGCAGATAAAATCTAAATGTTTGGAAGACCATGAACTCAAAGATGTTTAAAAACTGATAGAGAACAAAACCAATATGATCTAAATGTAAAGCCAAAATAAGCTAAGGACAGAGTTTTGCATGAGGGAGATACTCCTTAGTTTTCAACAAAAATTTGCAAAAAAATTAGATATTGTAAGGTTCAAAATTGAATCGGCTTTCGGGTCAGTACCGAAGTACTGACTACTGGGCTGGTGAATACCCTCGGGGACTAACAGTCCACCAGCAGTGGCATCGACCCAGTGGTTGCAAATTACTAAATACCGAAGTCACTGTGAATTTAAATTCTGCATATGCGCATTTCGACAACTTATGTCTCTTCAGTGCAGATAAAATCAAAATGTTTGGAAGACCATAAACTCAAAGATGTTTAAAAACTAATAGAGAACAAAAACCAATATGATCTAAATGTAAGCCAAAATAAGCTAAGGACAGAACTTTGTATGAGGGAGATACTCCTAAGTGAAGTCAGTAATTAACAATGTGAATCATTTACTGTTTGGCTCCGAAATAATCAACCCAGACCAAAATAAAGAGTTATTTTCAACGGTTCACACTCTAATCCTAAGAAGTAATAAAGACATTTTCAAGTTGAAACATATTACAACGTAACAAAATTTTTCCTAATTTTGCATTTCATCTGCATGTTTACACGCTATTATGCTTTGTAAAAACTTGATTTCAGTTGTCAGACCGGTTTCATCTATTGGCAGCGATGATTTTTCCACACTTTCTACACACTTCTACATAATTTGATTAAATTCAAATTGTTTTTACTTATAAAATGGTCTTTTTCTGGTCTTCGTTTCATTTTTTGTAACAAAACGCATTGATTCTTTTCCTCATATTACTTACAACAATCAATTTTCCTGGACATTTGATGGGTACAGTACTGTGCAACGTAGCCCTTACAGAAGAAACGATCAGTCAGCCGTCATCCGTTCGTCAGGGATCAGTCAGCAGTCAGTCAGCGATCAGTTAATTAACGTGACGACCTGTTGTTCGTCCAACCCGTCAATTGACGAGAAACGTGACGAATGACGAGAAGCCTATTCGTCCAACTCGCGTCCAGATTCGTCCATCTTGGGTAAAAAATTTTTGCAAATTATAGATTCGTTTCACTTACATCATCAATACATCATCGCAACAGATCAATCCTTTTGATGCCATTTATAAATAATAAATATTTTATTATATATATATTTTTTTTTCATTTTCATGGAGTTTTTAATAAAATAAAGTGTAAAGGGAAAATTTCGCACTGACCGGCGCATTCGAAATGACCAGAGACACGTTTAAATGTATTTGGAATGACTGCATGAATTGAAGATTTATCCGGTTTTTTTATCTTATTTGTAAATTTTCATGGATTTTTTAACCAAAAAAAAAATTGTAAAAAGAAAGCTTCATACTGACCGGCACATTTGTAATGACTAAAATGAAGTTTTACAAGTGATGTTTAATAATTTTTTTTTTTAATTTATTTGAATTTTGATATAAAGTATAAGAAAGTTAAACTGACTGGTACATTTGTAATAACTAAAATGAAGATTTACAAGTGATTTTTTATCAACATTTTTCATTTTCATTGAATTTAGTGTAAAAGGAAAGTTTCGCACTGACCGGTGTGTTTGAAATGACTAAAATGAAGTTTTACAAGTAATGTCTAATATATATTTTTTTTAATTTATTGAAATCTTAATCAAAATAATATGAAAAAGGAAAGTTTCACACTGACCGGTACATTTGTAATGACTTAAATGAAGATTCTCTAAATGATCTTTTATTAAAATGTTTCATTAGTTTTGCACTGACCGGTGTATTTGTAGTGACTAAAATGAAGATAAACGAGTGATTATTTTTCAATTTGAAAAAAAAAGAAATTATTGAATTTTCAACAAAATATTGTGTAAAACAAAATTTTTGCACTGACCGGTGTATTGGTACTGACTAAAATGAAGATTTACAAGTGTTTTTTCATTGAAATATTTCATTTTCATGGAATTTTTAACAAAATAATGTGTTCGATAGCACTAAACGGTGTAATTGTAATAACTAAAATGCATATTTACAGGTGATTTTTTTTTATTGGAGTTTTGAACAAAATGATATGTAAAAGGAAATTTTCGCACTGACTGGTACATTTGTAATGACTAAAATGAAGATTCCCAAGTGATCTTTTATTAAATTTATTCATTTTCATGGAATTTTCAACAAAACAATATGTAGAAGGAAAGTTTCGCACTGAACGGTATACTTGTAATGACTAAAATGAAGATTTACAAGTGATTTTTTTTAATATTTTTTTTTCTTTTTCGTTGAATTTTCAACAAAATTTTGTAAAAGGGAAGTTTTGAACTGGCAGGTGTATTAGTATATCTAAAATAGAGATTTACAAGTGATTTTTATTAAGATTTTTCATTTTCATGAAATTTTAAACAAAATAATGTGCGAAAGCAAAGTTTTGCACTGACCGGGGTATTTGTAATGACTAAAATGAATACTTACAAGTGATTTTTTATTAAGTTGTTTTTGATTTATTGCAATTTTGAACAAAATAATATGTGAAAGGAAAGTTTCGCACTTTTCAGTACATTTGTAATGACTGAAATGAAGTGATCTTTTATTATTCTTTTTCATTTTTGATGGAATTTTTAGCAAAATATTGTGTAAAAGGAAAGTTTTCCACTGACCAGTGTATTGGTGATTGTAATAACTAAAATGCATATTTACAGAAGATTTTTTATTTTTTTTTATTATTGGAGTTTTGAACAAAATGATATGTAAAAGGAAATTTTCGAACTGACTGGTACATTTGTAATGACTAAAATGAAGATTCCCAAGTGATCTTTTATTAAATGTATTCCTTTTCATGGAATTTTCAACAAAACAATATGTAGAAGGAAAGTTTCGCACTGAACGGTATACTGAAGATTTACAAGTGATTTTTTTTATATTTTTTTTCTTTTTCGTGGAATTTTCAACAAAATTTTGTGTAAAAGGGAAGTTTTGAACTGGCAGGTGTATTAGTATATCTAAAATAGAGATTTACAAGTGATTTTTATTAAAAATTTTTTATTTTCATGAAATTTTAAACAAAATAATGTGCGAAAGCAAAGTTTTGCACTGACCGGGGTATTTGTAATGACTAAAATGAATACTTACAAGTGATTTTTTATTAAGTTGTTTTTGATTTATTGCAATTTTGAACAAAATAATATGTGAAAGGAAAGTTTCGCACTTTCCAGTACATTTGTAATGACTGAAATGAAGATTTCTTAGTGATCTTTTATTATTATTTTTTTTTCATTTTTGATGGAATTTGTAGCAAAATATTGTGTAAAAGGAAAGTTTTCCACTGACCAGTGTATTGGTAATGACTATAATGAAGATTTACAGGTGATTTTTATTGAAATTTTTCCTTTCCATGGAATTCTAAACAAAATAATGTGTGAAAGCAGTTTCGCACTGACCGTTGTAATTGTAATGATTAAAATGAATATTTACAAGTGATTTATTATTATTTTATTTTTAATTTATTGGAATTTTGAACAAAATAATATGTAAAAAAAGTTTTGCACTGATCAGTACATTTGAAATGACTAAAATAAAGATTTCTTAGTGATTCTTTATTTCTTTTTATTTTCATGGAATTATCAACAAAATATTGTGGAAAAGGAAAGTTTTGCACTGACCGGTGTATTTGTGATGAATGAAATAAAGATTTCGAAATGATTTTTTATCAATTTTTTTTTATTTCGGTCCATGAAATTTTAAACAAAATATTGTGTAAAAGGAAAGTTTTAGCACTGACAGCACATTTGTAATGACTTCAATGAAAATTGACAAATGTTTTTTTTTATCAAAATTGTTTATTTTCATGGGATTTTGAACAAAATAATATTAAAAAGGAAAGTTTCCCTGTGACCAGTTCGTTTGCAATGACAAAAATGACTTTAATTAAATTTGATCGATTTCATTTACGTGGAGTTTTAGCAAAATAAAGAAAATTTATCTATTGATTGATGTTCCAAGTCATTGTCAATATAAAATTTATATAAAACAATTATTACGATTGAATCCGTTTCGTTTCATCGAAAAATTTCAAGTATCTAATAACGTGTTGATTATTTTGCATATCATTAAATGACGAGACCTTTCTCGTCATTTGACGAATTGCATTCGTCAAATGACGAGTACTTGGACGTGAACTGTTATGGACGTGAAACGATTCGCCCCGTCCCGTCACGTTTCCGTCAGCAATCCGTTCACGTCCCGTCAGCTATTCGTTTCACGTTCGCCAAACGGTAAGGGCTACGTTGCACAATACTGTACAAATTGTTTTGTTTATATACTTTTCCTTGTTTCTGAATCATATTATAAATTTTTGATTGAATGTTATATATATTACTAAGTAATTCTTTATATAATAATTTGATATAATAACAGAAATGATAGTAAAAAAATTGTTTTTATCTTTTTTCCACAGTTAATTTTATGAATCCGGGAATACGTTTTCAGACAGTTATGCTTTCCAGACTCCAAAGTTTGAGTGGATCGTCAAGTATTTTTACCTTAAACAAGTATGTAAGTACTTTTAGCGTTTTTTGTGAGAAAGAAAAAAATATTTAAAAACTTACATCATGTTTACAACTAATCGAAATGCCAAAACATTGTAAAGTTATAAAAAGCGTATAAATAATAAATCAGATGTGCATATTCTATGATTTTATACAACAGAACATGCATTTTTGTGTTTTAAATCATATTTCCCTAAGAAAATCAATCCTTTAGTGGGCTAAAGCTCTTAAAATATATTTTTACGGATAGTCAAGGTTTACATATCTGATAGGGATTTATATTTAAACTTATTTTATTTGCAAAAAAAAAGCAAAAGGGATTGGACCCAAGTAATTCAACATTGATATTCTCCTCTCTGATAGGGATAAAAGAAGTAAGTAAATATTTATTATACATACTTAGCACCTATAAGTTTTGTTTTGCATATGTGATACAACCGGAAGTAAACTGTCGATATCTGTATGTCCAGGCTGACGTGACTATATCAGCCTACCCGGACTGATAAAGGGTTATCAGTTTGGAAATCACAAATAACTCCTCATTGAATGTATATAATGTACAGATTAAGACATAAACGTTTCTATTTATCTGGGTTATCATGCCGCGAGCCACATCAATACCCGCCAACCTCCAAAGGTACTGTTATGAGTAATGACCAAAAATTGTGCATTCAATTGTAGGATCAAAGCATGCATCGACATATTTTCAAAGTTAAATTAAAGGTGTATACTGGTATCTTAAGTTTCTAGTTAAACTCTGTTTTATACAATTAAAATAACCCCCCCACAAAAAAAAGAAACAAAAAACAAAAAAAAAAAAACCAAAGAAACAACAAACAAAAATCGCCAAACATAGAAATGAGTGCTGACGCAACATTTCATTTGAGTGCATTGGAAAACCATTCCTAAAAAAAATAGGGGGTAACCGATTTAGTTTTTTTCAGCGAAAGACATTTGAAACCCGTATGATAAGTCAACATTCTGACAAAAATGCGATGTTGCATTAGAAGATAGAACGTGACGTCGGAAATCATCGAATGTTATATACTTTCAAACGGGTAAAGCGTTTTGTAATTATAGATATGTACTTTCTAGTAACATGTGTTCATGTCCGTGCTATTAGTAAAAGAAAGAATATACTAATTTAGCATTTTCATATTCTGAACAAGGGAAGAAAATTCATTTGTATATCTTTGCATATTGCAATTAATTTATATATAACATGGACAACAGCAACATCGGAAACACTAAGAAACAAGGACACCGCTTAAGTACAGGGCAAAAAGAAAAATGGGGACACTCATACAGATGAACAACACGGGCCCAATAAAAACCATGGTTGAGTAGAGTAAGCATCTCCTGCATATGTTGTCGAAATGCGCATATGCAGAAAATGAATTCACAGTTACTTCGGTATTTAGTTATTTGTTGCCACTGGGTCGATGGCTCTGCTGGTGGACTGTTAGTTCCCGGGGGTATTCACCAGCCTAGTAGTCAGTACTTCGGTGCTGACCCGAAAGCCGATTTTATTTCAAACCTTGGAATATCTATTTTTTTGTAAATTTTGTTGAAAACTAAGGAGTATCGCCCTCATGCAAAGCTTTGTCCTTAGCTGATTTTGGCGTTACATTTAGATCATATTGGGTATTTGTTCTCTATCAGCTTTTTGTGGGTTCTAGTGCTTTTTGCAGTCTGGAGTTGGTAAAACAATTCCCCGTGGTAGAGATGGATCCTCTTTATTTTTCTTAGATATGGTGTACTTGTACATGAGATAATATCTCATGTGTACACTTTGTTAATTATTATTATCTAAATTTATGTAAATTCTAAAACCGAAGAATTAACTCCCTCCATCTTAGTTTTGTCCTTAGCTATATTTGATATTACTGATTATTCGGATTTCGTTTGGTTTTATGCATTGTAAACCTTTTTTGAAATTATGGATTTCCTTCGTTTGGGTTCTAGTGCTGCTGATGAGGAATAAATTTCCGAAATGACCATACAGCTCATTAAAATTACTGCAGTTGGAGTTGAGATATGTGTAATGGTCTCATGTTCATTTACTCCATATCCTTTCGTAAAATTTTTAACAAATTTGATTTTATGGTCTTCCAAACATTTAGATTTTATCTGCACTGAAGAGACATATGTTGTCGAAATGCGCATATGCAGAAAATAAATTCACAGTTACTTCGGTATTTAGTTATTTGTTGCCACTGGTTCGATGCCTCTGCTGGTGGACTGTTAGTCCCCAAGGGTATTCTCCAGCCCAGTAGTCAGTACTTCGGTGCTGACCCGAAAGCCGATTTTATTTCAAAGCTTGGAATATCTAATTTTTTGTAAATTTTGTTGAAAACTAAGGAGTATTTCCCTCATGCAAAGTTCTGTCCTTAGCTGATTTTGGCGTTACAATTGGGTATTTGTTCTCTATCAGCTTTTTAACAAATTTGATTTTATGGTCTTCCAAACACTTAGATTTTATCTGCACTGAAGGGAAATATGTTGTCGAAAGGCGCATATGCAGAAAATCAATTCACAGTTACTTCGGTATTTAGTTATCTTATAGGACACCCGCCGTGTTGAACACGTCAACTCCGGTAGCAGAGGCAAATCGGATAGGGGGGGGGGAAAGAAACTTTGGTATTTTGTTATTTATTACCACAGGGTCGATGCCTCTGCTGGTGGACTGTTAATTCCTGAGGGCATTCACCAACCCAGTAGTAAGTACTTCGGTACTGTCCCGAAGACCGATTTTATTTTGAAACTTTAATATCTAAATTCGACAAAATTTTGTTCAAAACGAAGGAGTATCTCACTCTCGCATAGCGTTGTCCTTTTGATTTCTGATTTTGGTTTTGCTATTTAGATCATATTAACAATGTGTTATCTATCACCTGTCACACATTTCGATATATGGATTCCCAAATGTTTTGATTTTGTCTGCACTGAAGAGACATTAGTTGTCAAAATGCGCATATGTATGTACTTTTCTGAAATATTATCAAAAAAAATCCAAGGAGAATGCACATATTCGAAAGAATCACACTCAACCTTTAAACTAAAAAATTGTATCTTAAAAACTGTAGGAGGAGATATTTGGACAATCGAAATACACTCTATTTTTTTATAAAGATGACAAAAGTTCAACAAAAGGAATTTTCTGAAAAACTATCCAAAACCAAGTCCAGTAAGAATGCGCTTCTTTCATTTATGCACAATCAACATGCAAAATAAAAACCTACATATTAAAAACTGTAGGAGTTATCCGGACAAACGATTTACCCTGTAAGCATTATTTTGTTCAACAAAAAGGACAGATTTCAACAATGCGCATTTTAAAAAAAATCTCAACTCAATATTCAATTAGGAAAAATGAAAGGATATGAAGTGAATGTACATGTGACAAAAACGCACACGATACATAGAAAACTCCAGTTTATCAAGGACAGGGCTTTTATTCCTGTCTTCATCTTGATGTCGCCTGAGGGTCTTCAACTAGAGGTGAACAATATTCACCCCCTCAAGCGAGATCAAGAAGGCCCCTAGCGTGCACTTAAGCGGTATTCTTGACAAAAATTATATCAAGGTCACTCCCTTGCTCCCCACCCGCCATGGAGTGCCAACTTGGGCGATGCTCAGGGTTATCCAGCTGAAAGCACCAGGGTTACAAGAAGAGAATAAAAATGTTGAGCAACATCGATCGCTTTCGTCGGGCTACCTAATGACAAATATTTGTAGGCATACATTGCCCGCAAATAATGTACACAACAATTCGTTGTTTTTACTATGTTCCCTCTTCTTTCCAGAGAGGGGACAACTTGTATTTCGTGATGACCCTCTGGCGTTGATTGATAGTCGATCGTCTGTTTATTTTCCGTTTATCAGAAAATTTAGTGGCTGCAAGTTTTGTACATCTTTGACTTGATATACTAAACTTCACATGATTGTTGACTACAATGCCTTGTTTTGCATATTGTGTGTAGTACCCGGCAGTGTGACGGGTGCCATGCGTGGAGCAGATCATGCTTACCCTTCCGGAGCACCTGATGATACCTCAGTTTTAATAGGGGTTCACACTGTTAGTGCTTTAGTTTTGTGGCATTTTTGTTCATTTTTGTTTATTTGTTATGTCTCTGTCATACTGTCTCAATTCGTGTTGCTGTGAATTGCCGTGATTTTGGATTTATGATTTTAGAATTTCCCCTTTCCTCTTTCTTGCTTCGGTATTCGTTTCCCGATGTATTGTGTTGTCAGAATGCTAAACCCTTTTGATAAAGTTATCGTCTTTTTTCACCGAATTTTTATTCATTTTCAATTTTAGAACACTGAACACCACTTCTCTAATATCGTGATTTTATTGGTGCAAAACTTCACATGATAGTAGTTTACAATGTTTAGTTGTGCATAACCCCCTCCCTCCGTATAATGGTGGAAACAACTAACTTTTTTCGGATTTAGGTTGGGGATTTTTTTTACTCAAAAATTTTGTGCAGTTAGATTTGAGGGTACGTCTTCTCCAATGTCCTTTATATAATTTTATCTAAACTTAAAGGGATTCTTTATCACACTGTGTAGGTGTGCATGTTATATTCTATATCTTACAAATAAAGTAATTGCCATAATGTCTATAAAAATGTCAAAATGGAGTTTGTTTGGGACAATTCTTTTGCATCTTTGATCCAGCATCAAAAAAACTTCGTATATATTTATTTTTTTTTTATGGTTTTTTTTTTGTTCGTTTGATTGTTTTTTTTTAAATAATTATCCAGGAACGCATTACATATTATATGATTATATGTGAACATATTTGAATCAATAGATTTATTCTTAAAGTCTAATTTCTGGTATCTTGATTGATCCAAGGGGGTTTATTTGCAGAGCTGACCGCGTATTCACTTGTTGGTTAAGGGAATTATCTATGTGTTATAGTTAGCCTAATACAAAGCCCTACTAACACTCCAAACATACAGTGTTGAAAAGCGCAACGGTCTGTGCTGTATGAAAAACCCTTCTTAATTTCTAGATAAAGGTATGTTCTCACTTCAAGTGAATTTTTGGCTTTCCTTACTAGATCCTTTTGGTAATTTGTTCTCTATCAGATTTTACATATATTTCGGTTTATGGATTTCAAAATGTTTTAATTTGATCTGCACTGAGGAGACATAAATTGTCGAAATCACATGCAGGAACTAAATACACAGTCGTATAGAAGTCGTATAATAGGCAAAACTTTCTGCCCGTTACATTTCTCCCATTTTTTGATCATGGATAAAAATGACCTTTTTGACAATCTTGTCGTTCAGTGTCACTGACAAACGGTTTTAAAACTGTAAATATAATTATTCCTGGGAAAATTCTATCCGACTAATAACCACTTATCTGATACAAAAATTGTGTTTAGCGTTTTATACAATTTACTGTATTTATTGATATTCTGCTCCATAAAATATTGAGGTGTTCCGTGTTTTGCAATTGTCCTTTGTTCTGGATTTGGTATTATATTTTGTTAGTTGCCCGTAATGACAACTTCTTGCAGGCTGTTTTATGGTATGGGTTTCCATGTAATTAGATTATAAATGTTGATAAGAGGTAATGCTTGACACAAGTGTATTTAATTTGGCAACATTGATATTTGTTTTGTTTTTGGCGGAAGCCGCAATGATCTTTGTTTAATGTGGATATGATCAATGACTATACCATTGTCTTTTAACGAGTGGCAAATTACAAAATATTGAAGTTTCTGTTAATTTTGTTTCTGTATATGCGCATTTCGACAACTTATGTCTCTTCAGTGCCGATAAAATCGAAACATTTGGAAGTCCATTAAACGATGTTGCTTTAATAAGAGATTTGTTTCAGAAGTGTGCATTTTAAGGAACGTTTTCTTTTTTGTAAATATTATGCATAATTCAAATCGTAATTGCATCGTCTGATTTCTTTAGTCAACAACAAATAAATTATTTTTCATAAATTATTCTTGCCACTTGATACACTTTGAGTTCAAAAAAGTGCAATATAGAGTGATGTCAATTCAGTGACAACATTATTTTAAGTTCAATAGATTGGAGTTCAAAGAAATAAAAGAGATTTCGAGGAGTTTATGGATGTGTAAACGCGGCTTTTCACTCACTAAATATATATGAAGTCCTTTGTACTTCATTCATATTTTTAGTGAGTCGGTCGTGTTTATAAATCGATTTATATAGAGGAATCCAGGTGTCTGCATTGGTTTACTAGGGATTCGAAAACAGATCTGTCAGGTGCGTCCACAGGATGTGAATAGTGGAATGTCCTTTCTATGAGTATAGCCAGGTCAATATACAGCAAGACCGGCCGCGAACCAATGTCGTTAAACTGAGTGGGAAACGCCACGCTCCATGCAAAATTTACAGTATTTCTTTTTTTAATTACTCAATACAAGAACAAACAATATATATAAATGTATTGATTTTATCTGCACTGAATAGACATAAGTTGTTGAAATGCGCATCTACAGAAGCTAATTTACAGTAACTTCGGTATTTTGTTATTTATTACCACCGGAGAGATGCCATTGCCGGTGCACTGTTAGTCCCCGAGGGTATTCACCGACCCAATGGCCAGTACTTCGGTGCTGGCCCGAAATCCAATTTCATGTGAAAACATGCAATATCTAAATTTATTTTTTTTTAACCTAAGGAGTATGTCCCTCTTGCATAGCTCTGACTTAGCTGATTTTTGCTATCCTATTTAGATTATATTGGTAATTTGTTCTCCATTAGCTTTTACACAAATTCTGGTATATGGATTTCCAATTATTTGATTTTATCTGCACTGAAGAAACAATAATTTGTCGAAATGCACATCTGCAGAACCTAAATTAACAGTAATTTCGGTATTTATTATTCTTTAATACTCGATACAAGAGCACAATAACTTGAAATCTCTAAAAAGCTAAACTACTTCCCATTTCCTCTTTATCAAGCGGCAATCGAAACTCCCTTTTGTGAGTTGCAATATAATTTCTCCATATGTAGTACATTTTTGTTTAATAAATCTATCAATAAATACCAAAGCAAAAAAAAAGTCATAAAAAGAATTCATGGTAATATGAAATAATTGATCCCCTCTGTTGTCGGACTATAGGTCTTTAAAGGTATTCATCAGTTCAGTAGTCAATACTGTTGTAACAAAAAAAGCGATTTTGTTATGAAAACTTGCAAGTCTAATTTTTTTGTTTAATATCGTTAAAAAGTTAGGATCACCTTTCCAAGCAAAGTTCTATAAAAAAGCAAAGAAGCTATAGTTAGTCGTCATATAAGCGGGAGGTTGATGCATCATTAAACCTGGTTTAACCCACCATTTTATTTATAAAATGCCCGTTCCAAGTCGGGAATATAACGGCTTGCCAAAAATGTTCTGTGTTGGATTGTGTTTCCCTGATTTAGTCGAATGTTATACGGATTTTCCTTACTGGTCTCTTCCTTTGATCGTTTCGGACTTTTATTGTCACTTTCATCTAAGATGAGTTTCCAATAAGTCCTACAGGTCGGTTGTTCTGTACATGTATCCGTTTTTATGCAACTATAAGTTTGTTATCTAGATTTAATCTCTACTGCAGACAGAAAAGTTATCCAAATTGCCATCTGAAGGTACTCATATACAGCAACTTTGTTATTTAGTTACAAAATGTATTTCTTCTCGCCCTGATATGACTTAAGGAGGTTCGCTCTTCATGTTTTTGATTTCAGTCAGATTTTCGAAATC
>MJUU01060842.1:4223-19502 GCA_002080025.1 Modiolus philippinarum
AAACCGCAGATTTTTTCCCATAGTTAACTACTAAGCATGAAGTTGAAGAACTTAGAAAATGATTGTCAATTTGTGGTTAATTTCTTGTAATTATGAAAATACATTACTGAGAAATATCACATCACTACAATTGCTATTTGTCAAGAAATCACCTTCTAGCAGGCATTTGGTGAAGGTAGGACATGAAAACTTTAAGAACAATTTTTTGCACAAGCAGTAATATCATCAAAACATTTTTTGACAGAACTGGTTTGTTCTTATTGATGAGTACATTTCATTTAAATGTCAACAAGAACTACTGACTTGTCTTTAAATTCTACTTTTATCACTTTTTTAATTACTTTGTATCTATTTCTTTCATAAGTATTTTTCAGCAATCTCAATCGCCAACAGAATCCGGAAAAAAAAAAACAAAGGATACATATTTTATAACTGATTTCTTTTAAACTTTGAATACAAACATTGACACTCAATAGTTATTTTATATAGATATTCACTCAGCAGATAGAAAACGAACCAATCTAATTCTTGGAAATCATCCAGATTTCAAAGTTACTTTGAGTGCATATATTTATAGCAGCAACCATGTTGCTCCATCACCATTGTTAGCCATATTGTTCCATCGCCGCCGGAATTGTTTTGTTTACTTATGAAAGAATGTTGTTAATTTCACAGCATTTTCTGAATGTCTGGAAATGACAGAATAGTTGCAACTTGTTTTATCTTTCCGTTTTATTCAATTAGCCTTTTATGCTTATGGATTAAGTACGATTTCTGCTATTTATTAATTTAAGAATGAATAAGAATAGTGTGCATGTGAATTTTCAGAGTTTTTTCGTAACATACATGTAGGTAAAAAAAATAGTTTCATTTTTCGGTTTTTAAGAATACACCAGAAAATAAACTGATCGTTAGGAAACATTTGATAAATAAGCAATGAATATTCTTGGGTAAACCCTGGCATCAGAATATTCCATTTTCGGCGACAATAAATAAAATGGAAAACCGAAAAACAGGTATTTTTTCCTCAAAATGTACAGAAAATAAAAGAAAAAATAGAGCGCATTTCAGAAGTGTATGGAACTTTTTTATATATGTTCATAAAAAATTGGAACTGAGATATACAGGAATAAAGTCAGTAGAACGCCAAATTCAATATGTAAAAGAATGTGAAACAGAGAGAAAACGAGACCATTTCTATGGTGTACTTGTTCTTGAAAGAATTTCTCTGATACACTATCATATTTTCAAAGCCTGACATTTTAAACATTATTTTGTTAACGTTGTTGTTGTAATTTTTATTCTTAACAAGTGATTATGGTGCCCACATCTCATTATTTTATTTGCAGTTGACTCGATAGGTGCCGTGTGGTTATATGTTGTGTTTGTTTTCTATTAGTCTTTTTGTCAGGCAACGGATGACAGCAATTGTAAGAACGTTTTGCCATTTGATATAATCTTTTTTACAGACAAACATTCCACAAGTAAACAGCAGCATGGATGTAGCATTGTTCAGAAATAAATTCGGCTCTTACCAGTGCTAAGTGTCGTCTTGAACTTACTTTGAGGTATGAGCAAAGATTCATGCTGACTGCAAGGTGAAGAACAACAATAAAAGCATTGTTCAATCACTTGGTTTTACCATGAATTCGTAGAGAATTTTTTCTAATGTGCATTTCCTCCATATCCTTCCTCTCTTTTGTTAATAAATGATACAAGAACAACATAGCGATATTGATTTCATAATTGCGAAATTTAAATCCTTCATTTGTAACAACTAATATGCAAAATCAGCAGATCAATAAATAGACACGAGACAAAATTTGTAAATCATTCATTCTTGTTCCTTAACCATTTATTCATCTGCAGTGTCAACTCAAAACGGTCTTGCCACTTTGGGGTGCACGGATTCCAGTTTGTCAAAGACTTTCCCTTATTTCTATTAGTAGCCACAGAAGTTGAATCATTTAAAATGTCAAACTCTAGAATTTACTGTTCTATCTCTGACACTCTTTACAGACGGTCTGAAAGTGGGCATCTAGTAGGAAAGAACCGTATAAGGTCAGTTGGCATTCTAACACCTCGCCACTTGTATAAAAAATATTAAGATGGTGGCAATTGTTTTTACTTTTTGCATTTTTGAGGAATATTTTCTTTGTCTCATGGTGGCATAAAAACACCACAGCAGATGACCTTTCCCAAAACCGTGTAAAATTGAACACATTATGTACACTGCAGTTTTCCAGGACCTTCCTGTGATAAACTTGTTTGCAACGAGTCTGAATTACAAATTGGCGACACGTGTCTTCAGTTTTAGTGGGCATGGATTGTAGAAGCATTGTGAATAATGCGCAAGAGAATGTTCAGTTTATCTCCGCTCTCATCCTTTCGTTCTTCTCAAGATTCGTCAAAAAGTTTGGAAAACAATTTTATATCTCTAGTAACATTCTTCGTTTTCAGAGATTAAGCTATAAATTGTAAAACTTCTTGTTCTTCCTTTGACAAAAGACCTTTCTTAATTCAAGGAAGAAAAGGTGCATCAAAACTCGACAAGCTTCATCTTCACGACTTGCTGCTGTCATGAGATCCAATATGATTTTCTGAACGAGCAACCAATGGTTTCCCAAAATAAGCTATACAGTGACCACAGAACTTGTCTATCCAGTTGAAAAATCTTTTCTTCTTGGTGTGAGTCAAATAAGATTGATCCACCCAGTATCTCTGCTCAACGGTTATCATAATTCTAGTGTTTCATTTTGAGAAGAAAAGCTATTCCTCCTCTGAACGTGTATAGGTCAGCGACTTTTAATTTATTGCTTCTTCAGAGGTAACAGTGTTAGAAGTGTGTTGCCTGGTGCATATAGTGCACAAGATTTATTTAGTACATAAAAGAAGAATAAAAAAACTGGAAAAGAGATTGTACCGGATGTCATGTGATGTATAGTCCTTTCGTCAAGTATAGCAACCCGCTATCAAGGTAAACAAACAGTTCTTCAAATATAGAGACGATTATCAAATAAAAATATAGTTTTTAACTTTTATTTACTGAATATCTTTTGGAACTCAAATTTTTGGTAAGATGAGTTGCTGTTGTTGTTTTTCCATTGACTGCTGAAATAAGAGATGCCGTGTTACTGTTTAGAATTTATTTTAAGTTCTGGTATCAAAACAGATTTCTCCGTATTAAACCCCAGAAAGACTTTCCTAAAGTCTTTGCCATGTAAGTACTGCTTACTTCCTTCCTACGATTATGTGAGAAGGGTTCTGGGTTAATTATAGTACCTGCTCTTTCCTGCATTTTTGTCCCGTTCCTGTATCGGATGCTTTATTTGAGAGAGGCAATTAAGAAACAAATCAGCGTATATACCGGTATATGTAAAGTAAGTGAGAACCGACCGTCAGTCTGAAAAGAACAATCCAAGGACAATGACAACGTCGGAAAAACGAAGAAACGAAGACATAACATGAGCACGGCACAGAAAAGAAAATGAAGACACGCACAACACGGACCCAATACAAACCATGGGTGAGATCAGGTGCACCGGTAGAGTAAGCATCTCCTGCTTCTTATAAGACACCCGCCGTGTTGAACATGTCAACTCCGGTAGTAAAGTTTATTTTGTAACTCTGTTCTCCAGTATTATAAATCGGTTGATTTAGTAATCATTATGTTTGAGATGTTGACTTTTTAAGAAGCATGTTCAATTCTGCTTCTTTTTATCATCATGTCTCGGGAAGTCTGAAAATGCATTTTTCCATCACTTTCGATTTATGCAACAATATTATAATAACCTCAAAGCCTTGTGGCCTGTAGCTTCAGCTGAAAATTTGATGTAGCTACTGCAATCCATACATCACCCGCCATCTCAGAGATGATGTCCAAAGTTAAAAAGTTTGCAAGAAACAAGTTCGACATCTAAGATAAGACGGTTCAGTGCTAAAACTTGTCTCATGCAAACACGACTGAGCAAGTTGTTAAATACATTGGCAAACGAATACCGAAACAAAAATGATGAAAGGGGGAATTCCAAAATCAAATTTGAAAAATAATGACAAATCACATCCAATACGTATTGAGACAGCATGACAAAGACAAATTGAACAAGAACGCCATAAAACTAAAGCACTAACAATGTGAATCCTACAAAAAAACTGAAGTATCACCAAGTGCTGCAGAAGGGTAAGCATAATCTGCTCCGCGCGCGGCACCCGTCATACTGCCAGAGGAAAGTCTAGTTTTGTCACAGTCGGTGTTTGTCTGTCCAGTAATTAACTCTGGATCTACCCGAAGATATCTATTCTCTTCTGTGAAATAGAAACATTGTAACGGTCTCTCAAGTATGGTGACAACCGTAAAACTTCTGTAGTGACAATTGCAACAATGACTAAACATACCCTTGATGTATAAGTTCTGAGAACCCTTGATGTATAAGTTTTGAGAAAGTAATTTCGAAACTGTAACATTATACTGGTCAATAAACTTAGAATTTGCAAAGTGCTAATTTCAAACGGTCTTCGTAATACATGTATCTTCTTCATATCTCCGGAGAAGTAGTTTTTTGTATTGTTGCTAATTGTTTTTGAAGTCCTAAAAATAAAAAGATGTTCTTTCATAAATTATCAGCTTAGATACATTTACGTCGAGTGCAAGGACAGAGGAGATGTTGCTTGGAAAGTGAATAAACAGTGAAAGAATATGGAGTAAATGCACATGAGACAAAATCTAAGGAGCTTTGTTTCAATCATTACTTGAAATGTATTACTTGAAACATTGATATATATGTTGTATGCATGCCAGTATATTTATTCATTGTGATTTTTGATTGTGTTTAAATATGTATGAAATTAGTTGATGAATGATTGGAGGGCCTCAATGAAAATTAGATCAAGTCTAATTGAGTCACCCTCATTAAATAAAGAATTTACTTACTTACTTACTTACTTACTTACAAATACATGGTAGATCCAAGCCATGGAACAAAGCCTTTATTGTTGTTCTTCACCTTAAAGTCACCATGAGGCTTCAAATATAAGCTTTCCTCATACCTCATAGTTAGATTCAAAACGGCCCCTAGTAGCGGTTTGAGCGGAATTCATTGCTTATTGTCGAGCAACGCTACATCCATGTTTTTTGTCAAAAAACATAAATTTAAGTGGCTAAGTTCTCTTTTAATCTGAATTCATCACGTTTGTTATAAATTTAAGTTTTAAAGGTGTCTTTCTCATTTCATTTCACACATTTTTAATCATTGCTATCTAAAAGTTTCTGTAGTATCTTTTCATTTCAAATTAAATTGAACATTAAAGTTAGAGTGTAGAGGAATCAAATCCAAAACAATACAGTGATTAATGTTAAATATTATTGTTTGCATACCCATCCCGTCTAAAAAGATGAATTAAAAGGTTCAGGAAAAGTGTTCATTGTTGCACGATTTGTGCATTGGTTTCTATTTATTTAGTATTTACTTGTTAGTAATGATCCGACTGATCAATAGTATTTATGTCATAAAACATTGTCGATAAATATTAACTTATCTCCGGAGAAGATAATAATTTTTTTCTAAAAAAAATTATTCCTTTCTTTTTCATATTTATCCGTTGACTGCCATTCTCTTTCTTGTAGTCTGCACATAAAATTCACGCCAATTTTCAGCGTTCCATTTTTTTTTTAAATCTAGGTTATTAATTAATAATTATGGATATTTTTAAAATATTATTTCATTTTGTTTACATTTTGATAAAATATCCATTGATTGAAATGCTACTACTTTTTTAGTCTCTTCAAATTTTCTGTAATAACTGTCAAGTAATAATGACCAGTAACCTGACCAGTGGAACAACGGTTTACTACGTACTGCTTTGTTATGATCTGACAATAGATATGGCAACTAACAATGGGTATGGTCTGAATATCTCCTTAGAAACTATGAAAAGGAATTAGTAAGTTCATTTTTTTTCAATTAAAGAGTATATTTAATGTATAATATATTGTTCAGTTTTTAATTTACCCATTTGTGTATTGTGATTGCTTAATAGAAGAATTTTGTCATGTAAGCGATAAACGTGAAGTATTTGATCTTCAACAAACTATCTTCTATTCTATCAGTGTTAATACTGGGGGATAAAGCAGGATCTGCCAATGAACGAAAATCCTTTCTTATTTTTGTAAATGATTTAAGTTTAGTAATGTGATAAAGAACACACAACAAATGTGGGATAAAACATGGATTTTCAAAAAACTGTCAAGTATTGCTGGAGTACCTTTTTGTGCTGCAAATGTCAAAACATTAGTCACCATTAGCGAATAAATATGAACTTCCGAATTCTAAAAAATCATTACTGATAACGTTTTTTATTCAATTGAAATCGATGGTCTTAGTGCGTTTACTATTCAAAAGATAAATTTACGGAAAATAAAGTCTCCAAATTCATAATGATTTTGCAACATTTCTTTGATCCTCGGTATTCTAAAGTTGTTGTTTATTCCCAAAAGCAACTCTAATCCATTCAAACTACGACGACTAAAATTGTGTGGAATATCTATATTTCTTTTGCATCTCGACCCCTTAAAAGATTTGACAGAACCTCCATAAAATGTATTTCATCTTTTGTGGAAATTTATGAACTTTTTATGAATACCAAAATTTATCCTTTTTCTTTCTTTATCTTACGGTGTGAATAAGATCATTAACATGGTACTCCGCCTACTTGATAGCAACGTAGACAATATCCTTATCTAATTGAGAAAACATATCCTCGAAAATCACGTATTTGGGACAAAAATGCGGGAACATCGCTTGATTTTCTTCATCTAGCAAACTTAGCAATATTCTTAATTGATTTATCTTTTTATACAGAATTGTCTTCTAATTAATGAAGTGTTATTATATGATGAGTCAAACTAGAAAAAAATAAATTATTAATTAAGTCCCTGAAGATCAGTTGTAGATTAGTAGTTAGGTAAACTATAGTATTGGTAGACAATCGATTCCCATTTCGGATGTTTTATTACAGTTTGGTCAAGCATTCTTCAAACACAAAAAATTGTTTATCTACTATTAGGTAGTTATACTGAAGTATGTCTTCCAGGACTATCCACTTTCAAGCAGGATTATTTTTGACGGTTGTATGTCTTGTATTATACGATTCAAAAGCACAGAATACCATAAGACAAGCCACGTTTGCTGTTGATGAGAACAAGCAGATTACTGCAAGCGTGGGATATATCACAGTTTCCTCTGATTCAATAACAGATTGTTTATTACAATGTTTTTCAGCATTAAAGTGTTGCTTTGCAAATTACAGACCGGAAAGTTCGACATGTGTAATTGATTTGTCAGAGAACTGTTGTCCGGTTACAGTACCATTTGTGGGTGAGATTGTGGCCATCTCTACACAGTACGGTAAGTATCAAGATTAAGACAGATTTTCTGTAACCACTTAAATAATTTGGCACGAATTGGTTGAATTTTACTTTTTCAGATTGATATCAACCAATAAAGACTAGTTTTTGACAACCGTTGCCGTGGTAACCAAAGCGACAGTTTTTGAGTTTTTGGGCCATCTCTGAAAACATAAAATAAGCCATTTTGTAAACCTATCAATAAATAAATTTTCATTTATATTTTGTGTGTTTAATTTGAAACATCCTCAGTCAGTTTCAAAAAAGTTTAAAAAAAGATAACATAAATACCAAGTTATACTAAAATATCCCAGAAATTGACAATTTTTTTGTTGCAAATATTGTACCAAATTCCTGCATTTTTTTCTTTCATTTTTGACCAATCCTTATACTGAATTACTGAAAAAAGCCAGCATAGGAAATACTTATCATGGATATTTTGACATGTACACCAATGCTTCAATACTCAATGTATTTTTACATACACCGATGCTTCATTCCTTAATGTATATAAAAATATCAGTAATGTTAAAATTTGTTACCAAATCAACTTGCCAAAACGGTAGTTTTTGTTTAAAATCTTTGAATTTGCTACTTGTCACTACCTAAAAAACCCAAAGTGCATCATTTTAACAGATTTTGACCTTAAAATAACTTGAAGATCATATGCAGCTTAGTCAAGGTCATGTAAAAATTTGATTTCTGCCATTGTATTCTTAAATCTGCTTCCTTTTTAGATAACCTTGATAAAATGGCCTTGACCTTGAATTATTTCGAGGTTGAAGCAAGTTTAAAAAAGATCTTATTTGTTAGAAGTGCTGAACAGTTTTGTCAAATTTGATCCTATATCTACGGTATATCCTTTTCACAGAAAAATTCTATTGTACAAAAATGTTATTTTTGAAAATTTGTGATGGTAACAAACTTTGAGGCTATATATCGTATATATATTTCGCCCAGTATATGCCCACTGATAATTTATATACATGGAACAAACTAACATTGGTTAATGTTATCATTATCATGAAAAGTATTTTCTGTACTGCCTATGTATAGTTCAGAACAAATTTTGTCACGTTTAACCCAATTATTACAATTAGTCTTCAGTTATGAAAAGCTTCCGTTCATTAAAATCGAAAACGTTATTACATACTCCAGCAAATCAAACAAGCTCACCCCTATGAAGCTGAGCGAACAGTTTACGTAAGAAGAGTTCGCGTATAATTGGTTTAGTCCGGTTGGATAATGTTTCAGCCCGGTTGAGAAGAATGTAAACAAATTTCTCATTTTATGTAACATTGGATAACGTTTTGTCCCGGATCAGGATAATGTTTAGGTATGGTTTTTGATATTACCTAAACGTTACAAAGCTTAATACTGGTGAAGTTGAGATATGTAAACACCATATGGTAGCTTTAATGGAACATCGCCATCCAGAAATGGATAATTAACTATGGGAAAAGAAAATTCGTCCCTCTTATTATAAATTTTAGTATCTAATTTACCATTCGTTAAATCAGAATCGATTTCTAAGAACGGACAATGATGTTTATTAAAATTGGCATTATTCATAGTAAGTTCTTTAGGGTAGATGTCCTTATAATACGTAATGAAGTCTTCATTATTTAAAGTTAAAATATCATCCAAATATCGGAAAGTGCTGTTAAATATTTTAATTAAATGCTGTTTAGATTGGTCTTTGCTGATGTTGGCCATAAACTGAGATTCGTAGCAGTACAAAAAGAGGTCCGTTATAAGTGGTGCACAATTGATACCCATAGGAATTCCTATGACCTGGCGATAAACAGAGTTACCGAAACGAATGAATATATTGTCAAGTAAAAATTCAAATGCTGAAATCATATCAAAACAAGTCCATTTAATTGAGTTAAATGTGTTTTAAAGGAATTAGAACATATATATTCACAATTGGATTTTTTGAATGCCCATTGAATAAGACGTCTGAATTTTTCCTTTATAATAGCATGTGGTAAAGTAGTATAGAGGGTAGAGAAATCAAAAATTTCAAGGGATTCAAAAGGGACATTATAAGCATTCAATTACTCGAAAACTTCTAAGGAATTTTTTACACTAAAAAAAATGATTGATACCATTGTTTTCATATACTTTGTTACAGAAATTTATAACCAGGTTTGAAATAGCAGTCAAAGTATAAGTGAGTATAAAAGAAACTTAAGTAGTAGAACAGTAACTATAGATGACAAAATGAATCTAGATTTAAATGGCGTTTTGTGGAGTTAAGGAACCCAGTACATGGTTGGAACGGTTTTACTATCAGGTTTAGCCTGTAAAGATGTAGCTGTTAGAAAATGTATGTTTATAATTTTATTTTCCGTTAATTGGGTTAATTGAAAAGTATGTGAACCTGAGTACTTCTATATAACGGTTACGACGAACTATAATGATATTATTAGCAGCCTTATCAGCTGGGACAAAAACGAATTCCTTGCCCAATTCTTTAAGTTTCTTTTGGATGCAAGAAACGGTGGGTTTATTTTTGTTGTCATGACGGGAATGTTGTTCAAACTGTTTAATTCGGATATCGACAATTTTCATGATAGCATTAAAGAAAGAGTCCAAAGATTTTTTGTCAACGTGTTCACGTTTTTTAAAACCCAATTTTTACAATAACACTTAACAATCTTTCCAATTAATTTTAGAACGTGGCCTATATTTTGGACCTTTCTTTAAGAAATTAATAATTTCTTTGTCTTGCAAGATGTTGAGATCTCCTGTGATGACATTGAAAGTAGAAAACGTATTTTGAATTGTTGCAAATTCATGAATCAGGCACAAAATTGTTTATATCTATACAAACTTTACTGTAATTGGAGACGTACTGCAGGCTGGGTCCTTGTATACGTAACAAATGATGGGAAGTTCTGTATTTTCGAAATAGGCAGGATTTTTTTCTTTAACTGAATGAATTGATGAGGTTTAGCTTAAAACATGTCTCAGGTTCTGTTTGACCAGAAACATGTATAAGAATTAAAAAAAGAGGCCTATATTTTTATCTGAAACTTTAAACTAGTTTTATAAAGAAACTTAAAACATAAATTAAGTTCAGGTTAAAACAAGTTTCAGGTTCTGTTTGACCCAAAACGTGGTTGAGAATTAAAAAAAAAAACCTTAATTAAAAACATGTTTAGTAATCCAAATATAAACAGTGTTTTGAACTATGTTCAGGAGGAGAGATGTGAAATCGTGCTTGCCATGATAGATCAGATATGGACTTATTAACCGGAACTGTTTTACTGTATCTTAATACTGATACCGAATGTGGTGACGAAAATACCTCTTATCATTTTAACAACTGTAACTTTTCTACTCATTGATAGAAATATGTTAATCATAAATGTAAATAGCCAAACACACATTAATTTCTTGTTATCAATCATCGCTCAATATGTCATTTAGGAGATTAGGAGGAGGCTTGGGCAATTTTACCTCGAAAAAACTTTTTTATTTTCACCAAATGTCACATCAAATTATTTATTTGCATTTGCAACAAAAAAAAAAGAAAATAATCTTCAAATCAAAATCAAATTGTCTACTTTTATGACAAGGAGGATAAGAATATCTATTTTCACTGGCACCAAGAGTAAGTTAAATATTTATTTACGAAATCGCTCAAGCTCCCCCCTTTAAAATCAAATGGTCGTCTCCTTATATGAGTTTCCTAACTAAAATAGACACAGCGACTTTTCTCAAAATATCTTATCAAGTAAATGTTAAAGAGTGACATGGCCTACACCAATAGAAAGCTATTTTTTTTTTTTGCCGCTTCATGCCATGCATTACAATAATTTTACAACAAATGGTTAAAAAGTTTTTCATTACCCTCCTATGTTATTTAGGGCGCATTGCATTTGCGCCAATTTTTGAAAAGTGAGGTATTTCATTTGCGCCACAATCTTGTATTTCATTTGCGCCATTTCTAAGGTAACAATTTTACAGGTAAATTTTAGGGTAATAGGAAGTGGAAGCACTATTTAATATGTTAATATTGAATATACCACAGGAAAAATGTTAATAATATTTTTTTAATATTGAATATTTAATGTATCAAAGATATGTAAAATTTTCACTTAATCACATTAGTTGCATCCAGATCAAACATGTTAAGCGGGTGATGTTGTTACTAAATGCTACTCATCTATTTTAATTGGTTGTGTAGATTTTTCTTTATTTGTATTTGCAATATAGTTTTGGTACTTTCAACCTCTAAAAATGATTGATTGTACATCGCTAGGAATAGGAGTAATAACGAAATTACAGAACAGAACTGTCACAAGCCGAAATCCAAAGTGCCAAAAAAAAGAAAAAAAAAAACAATAGCGTTTAAGTAAAATATCTTGCTCGGAATCCTACTTCAAACTCTCCGTGGTGAGCAAATAATGTTGGTGAACAGAAAAGGGCAATACAAGTAAACAGTATAAATGTTAAAAGTATTTTTACTTTTATCTATACCATTTACCTATATTTGGCGCAAATGTAAAGTTTTTAATTTGGCGCAAATGAAGTACAGTTTGTGGCGCAAATGAAATATTTTTTGGGCGCAAATGAAATACTAATTGGTGCAAATGCAATGCACCGGTTTTTTTAACAGAAAATTTGAGCCGAAAACAGAGGGAGTATACCTATATTAAGAGAACACCAGTATGTATTGTTATAATGCCCTGAGGCCTATCAATTAACCAAAACACGTGGGTCGGGAGTTAATCTCGATTGCGAAGCAAAACATTAATTGGTAGTTTTGCAATTGGGCGGAAATAGTTTTTCAATTGAGCTGAAAATAACTTGCAACTGGGCGGATTTTATTTTTTCAAGTAGGATGATTACGTGTGATATATTAGTAAAAACACAGAATAAAACAATTGTTAAAAACAAACAAATGCACTTAGCAAGGCAGAATAATTGGTCATTGTGATTATATCCATGTCGAGTTTCACATGTTTCCAGTAATTTGATAATTTTGCTCTTTAACGTATTTTTCTTTAGAATTGTAGTTCAAAAACTAGTATGTCAGTTGTTCGAAGAACGATTGCTAGGTCTTTCCCTGATGTTGCGTCATAATGTTCTAATTATTAATTCATGGATAAAACCAATATTCTAAGCTAAATATGTACATTTATTGATTCTTTAACATGAAATACGATTTTTGGCTGTGACCTTGACCTTTGACCTTGAACTGATTTTGAAGGTCATGTCTTGCTGAACATTTTTTTCTATTGAATATATGTTTGTATCTTCAATGGTATTTGAGCTAAAGGCAAAAAACCCAAATTCGGACATCAAAAATCGGTTTTTGGTCCATAGACCTAAAACGGCTGGTCCAATTATTTCAGACCCATGTAACGAATGTAGATCTCATCAAGACACACATTTTCTCCATTACATTTAATCAGCTATCTGTTACGGTTTCCGAGTTAATCCAATAACAAGGTCTGAGGTCAAAGTTCAAAGTGACCAATGACCTTTGACCTTAGCATTTTTAGATGTAACACATATCAACTAAGATGAATGGAAAAGGTTCCAGGCTTCTATCTCTTAACGTTTTCGAGAAAAACGTACTGAAAGATGTGACGAAATTTTGCGGGGGCATAACTCAGGAATGGTCCACCGTAGAATTTCGGTCCAAATGTAATGAAGGTCTGTCATGACCTAACAAACATTTTTGCCATTACACTTTTTCAGCCATCTCTTATGGTTTCTGAGTTTATCCCATAACAATGTTTTTCGGACTTTGAGCGAAAATTCGTGAACGAAAAAAGATTTTCGACCGGTCCCCACTTCCTATCAACAAGACATGGTCCAGATCATTGTCCTAAAGTTTCAAAAGGATATGTCCAGCCGTTTTTGTGAAAATGAGGCAGAAAAGAAAAAAAAAATAATCAAACGAAATACAGAAAGGTCTTTCCCTTGGAAAGGGGAAAGACCTTAATTATCAAATGAAGGGGATATATCTTTACTACATCTAACATACGCAATGTTAAATTTGTCTGTTTCTGTCATTGTTATGCCGTCTTTTTTTTTAAACTTAACCAAGTGATTACATGTTTAGGATGAACTTCGTTCACATATATTCATAATTTCAAAATAGTAGGTTGGGGTCATACAAGAAATCCAGAGAGCGCCAGGTACAATAAAAAGTGATAAAAGGCATGTAGATGATTGGACGAAACTATCAAGCAGCGGCCAAAAGATAAAAATTTGTTAATTCTTTCCTTTTTAAAATTTACTTTGCTTCAATTCCTGTTTTACTTGCAAAATCTTTCCGCCCAATTGCAAAACTAAAAAACGCTCAATTGAAAATACCTGAAAGTTGGAAATTCGCCCAATTGAAATGCGTCCCATTAATTATGTAATGACTTGACAAAGTGTCAACTAAAACTTTTTACCTGTAAACAAATTTATCTTAATAAAAGTAAATGGTAACTGGATATTGGTTCAGCAAATTTTATTCTCAGATTTACCTAAACATTTTTATGTAAATTAGTAAACAAATCTAAATTCTGTTTGTCCATTGGCCACCCGAATAAACAACAAACAAGCACCCTACATGCAAATAAGTAATCCATCGGCAATCCATTTGGTGTCTTTTCATTGGTTTATTGGTTTGCGTAAATCATTCATTAATCACTCCCACATCGAATTTCTTTAAAATTTGAGTGAAATTAACATGAAGGTCTATGCATATTTTCATTTGAACTTTCATTATTTCGGTAAATATATCAAGAGTAGCGGCAAAAAATTAGAAAATGATACATATTTGTTTTATTAGGGTCTTATTTAAAACAAAATAGCTACAGCGATTTAAGCTGCGGCAAATTTCGTTGTGCGTACTTTAATCAATAACATTTTTAGTAAGCAATACTGTATTTTTAGTAATAGATAAATCAACTTTAAAGTTATTTCAACTTGTGCTTAGACCTTTATTTAAATATTAAACATGATAATAAGTTGTAATTATAAAATAAGCTTCACTGACGCAGATTAATCCCCGTCACATCAATTATGTATGGAAGACCTTTTATAAAAAAAATGTTTAGTTCTTTCCCATGAAATTAAAAACAAAGCCAACAGTGCGGAACGTAATTTAACATATGTCAATAAAGGAAAACATTTTCATCATCTGCTCTGAAACTAGTCAAGCAACTGTTCTGCAATGATGTGTGAAAGGTCCTTTACAAATTCGTAGCTGCAAGTGGAAGATTATAGCTTTACATTAGAAACAACGGCAATAGAATACCGAAGGAACAAAGGGGTGAAATTCACAAAAATCGAAGTCCAAAGACCGGGCAAAAACGAGAACACAGAAAACAATGACGTTAGACACAAAAACAATGACGCCAGGCAGACACAAGCACAGAACCAGAAACCACAACATTCAGAACAAAGGCACTCACAGTGTGAACTCCAGTGAAACTGAGAGTGACATCAGGTGCTCCGGAAGGGTAAGCATGTCCTGCTCTGTTAACAGCACCCGTCACACTGTGGGTGATTCAATCCGGGAAAATGTCAAAGTCGGTAGTCAAATCCGGGAAGACGTGAATTTAGCTGAAAATGTCCACTTTCATTTGGGATACTGACACGTCATATCTTTCAATGATGCTATGGTGACGGCCATAGAATTTCTTGAGGGATGAAATTAACAAAGGTTGAACAAATCCCTGACTAAGCAGCTTTTGGGACAGTGTTTTTGCTCTGTTCAAAAAATCACTGTACAAACTACAAGCTCGACAGTAACGAATCAACTGTGAAATGTACACTCCATAGGCTGGAGAGGTAGGTATATTGCTGCTAAGAAAGGGAAAGTTCACAATGGGGAAATTAAAATCATCACGCTTGTCATA
>MJUU01060842.1:20600-34271 GCA_002080025.1 Modiolus philippinarum
AAGTTGTACTTCCAGTTGATGTGCTGGGGCTCACGAAATTTGGGACCTTTTGAGAAGATATCTCGTAGTTTGAGGTTGTCTACGATATCTAGGTCACCAGTTATAACGTGTCCAGCCGGACTATAATTGAATGGGGAAGAGGAGCAAGCACAATCAGGTGGTTTGGCTTTAAAGTCATCAATTTGGAAGTCACGCAATACCCGTTTGTAATTGAAAATGGAAGTTGCAATTGGTTTAGTGTAGGAATATGAGATAAGTGGAACTGATTGATCATTAAAATAAGGAGGAATGTTTGATGTCACTGTTTTGCTATGTAGAATGTTAGCAAGATTTATAGCGTCCAAGCCTTTATTGGCGAATTGAATTTTGATAAATGTCCGGTTATCAGGTTTGTTGGCGGATGTGGTGACAGGCTTGAACAGTCTGTGGTTAGATATATCCAAAACAATTGCTGTTAATTTGTATTCTAGGGAATGGCTATCAGTTACGGATGATGCTAAACATGTTTTGTAGAAGGAATGAAGTTTTGAAAGTGGCAAGGAATACAGTTTGGTACGAATGTGATGAATACCTAGAGGATTGGTCATGAACGGAAGAAGACCATTAATTGAAATGTCATGTAGACTTGGGGCAGTATAGTGCCTATGTCCATGGCTACGTGGTCTGCGTTGGCTTCCATTCAATATATTCATCACATTCACCGAACTGCATCCTGGACTTGACAGATTGCCTACACTTTTTATATTGTCGTTGCAACCGTAGGGTATTGCGGTCCCCAATTCTCTGATCCAGTATTCCTCTCTTTGTAGACGGTAAGGTGTACTTAGTGTAGGATTAGAAACTGATTTATGTCATTTTCGTCATCAGCGTAGACATTGGCTTAAGGCAGTTCGAGTCTAATAAAAATATCAGACAGAATATTTTTATTTTAAAATATTTTGTAGGTCTTAGTTAAAAAAATAAAATAAAAATGATATGTCACCGATCATCTTTTCCCGTTATCAGGATGTGAAAATCAGGCAAATTTTTCAGCAATATTTACAAAGAATATATAGGGAACTATGAGAACATGCTTATTGTTTAGCTTTTAAATGAAATAAATACCAGATAGATTGTTGTTATTTTTTGATATTTCAGAGGTATACACTTCAGCTATATATTGATTTTAAAAAATCTATATGTCACCGTGTGATTATGAGAGATATTTTATATAATTTACGAAAGGGACAGTATTTAAGGAAAAGGGGAGCTAATTCGCGGGAAAGTGTATGTCAATCTATTATGACGTCACAATGAAGATGCCAAATAAGGAATATTCCGGCTTGAAAATCTAGTCAATTCCGCATCCGGCTTGTGTTTCGCAAATGCGCCAATCGAATGCACCGTGTATTAGTGTCCATCTATCTTAAAAGCATTTTGTCAGACGAGCGAAACAGGCTCAGTCTCTGGGCCTTTAGCTTTATATGTTTTGATGTTTTCGAATTGTCATACAAAATGTCTATGCATCATTATTTTATGATGGACCCGACACTAATTTAGTATTTTGGCAGCTTTTTTGGTTTTAAGGGGTGGAAGTGTAGCAATCGAATTGCCCTCTCAGTGGTCCTCTAGGTATTATTAATTAATCTTGTTCTTTGTCAGACAATTTTCTGACTTTAATCTTCTTAAATGCTTTTTCAAGTGATATGAAAAATATCATCAGTTATCTTCTAACTTCTGTATGATAGGATTTATTCACTCAATCAACAAGAAAGGAGGGTGATAGGGGACCGTGTTAGATGTTTTGATAACGATGCATATAACGTTATGTTCCAATGTAATTTACCTTTTACTTTTTCCGAGTTGATGTCGCTGCTGCACTATCAGGTAACTCGCGGAAAAAGTGGTATTGTGTTCCCCTGATTCAGTCGAATGTTATACGGATTTTCCTTACTGGTCTCTTCCTTTGATCGATTCGGACTTTTGTTGTCACTTTTATTTTTCACGCATTTTCAAAAATTATTCCTTGTGATTGTTAATTTTGTTCTAACACGTGTCTCTCATTTTTCCCTGGCAATGAGATTTTCTATAAACAGGGACCCCTAGGTATGCTTATCCCTGGGCTACCTGGGGTTCAATTTAACAGGATGTCGTTGAATAAAATATGTAAAGTTTAAACCTAGATGACCCCTAGATGTTTTGTTTTAAGTCGTTTTAACCTGGATATGGGATTTTGTCTCCTTGACATTTACCCCATTTCCTTTCTTTTTCATATTAAAAAAATATTCCTTGTGCGTGAATTTTCCCAGTATCACGACACTATCAAACACTGAAAGTCTGAAACGGGCACTTTATTACTGAAAAGAACAGAAATGTACTCGACCAGTCTTAACTTGTCTGAAAATAACTAGATTAGTCTCGACAAAAGTATGATTCAGTGTGAAATATACTGAACGAGTCTCAACCTGCCTCGGCTAGTCTGGACATGTACTGAAGAAGTCTTGACCTTTCTCGACCAGTCTGATTTGGTACTGAAAGAGTCTCGACTTGTCTAGACCGTTCTGATTTGGTACTGAAAGAGTCTCTTCCCGCCACAAACAGTCTGATTTAGAACTGAAGGACTCTCGATCTGTCTCGGTAGTTCTGCTTTAGTACTGAAAGAGTCTTGACCTGTGTCGACCAGTCTGATTTACTAATTAAAGAGTCTCGATCTGGACAAGTTGTATTGAAATTGTCTTGATCAAGGAAACCTCATATACATGCACTGACAGCTAACATCAAGATGAATCATCCAAAGAAAATAAATTTCCCAACGAAATGCGATTGAAAATAAAGATTTGACATATTTTGAAAAATTGAGATTTCGGCCCATTATAGCTCAAAAACAGTAAGAGATATGCCAAATTTGGAGACATACCTCTGAAGCTTTTGTATATTAGAGGAACCCAAAGAAAAAAAACCCATCAACATCTGATGAAAAATACAGATTTTACATATTTTGAAAAATTGAAATTTTGGCTCCTTTGACCTCTTATATCTTAGAAAGGGTAAGATATATGCCAAATCTTTTGACATGTACTGAAAAGTTATATCAAAAATAATCCATAGAAAAAATGCCATCAAAATCCGATGAAAAGTTAAAAATTAAGGTTCTGTGCAAATTTGCAATTTTGGCCCATTTTGGTCCTCATAGCTCCGAAAGGATACACGTTTTCAAAAATCTAATGGTTATGCGCAATGTTAATTTTTCACAAGGAACCCACTGCAAAAAACTGCATCGAAATCAGACAAAATTTAGAAATTTATATTTTTGAGATTCACCTTTTTTGGGCCCCATATATCTCTTGAACAGTACAGTGGACATGACATCCGTTGACCTACATATGGAGCGCGAAAGTTAGCATAACTAAGGAAAACCTAGTTTTTCTAAGGAAAACCCGGTTATCTATCTGTAAACTAGGGTTTCCAGAGCTAAACCCGACTTTCTATGTGGAAATTTTTGCGGTCGTTTTAAAATTTTTCCTTTGGATATTTTTATAAATATTTTTTTAACATTTCTGAAGATTTAGTTTATTCCTCTAAAAGGGGTTTGAAAAACTTCAAAGTAAATTTCACTTACTTTTAAATTCTGAACACCAGTTATTATTTTTTTTTGCATTTCTATAATCACAGGTCAAAACTCTTTCACTACAAAATCAGACTGATCCAGACAGGTCAAGACTCTTTTAGTTCTAAATCAGACTGATCCAGATAGGTCAAGACTCTTTCAGTACTAAATCCGACTGATCCAGACAGGACAAGACTCTTTCAGTTCTAAATAAGACTGGTCCAGACAGGTCGAGACTCTTACAGTAGCAACTCAGACTGGTCGAGACAGGTCGAGACCTTTTCAGCACAAGTCAAGACTGGTCGAGACAGGTCGAGACTCTTTCAGTAGGAAGTCAAACTGGTCGAGACTTTTTCAGTACAAGTCGAGACTGGTTGAGACAGGTCTAGACATTTTCAGTAAAGATCAAGACTTGTCAAGATATGTTGAGACTTGTTCAATAAATTTCAGTATGAATAAAAATTTGGTCAAGACTACTTTCGTAATTTCAGACAAGCTGAGACTGGTCGAGTACATTTCAATACTATTCAGTACAAAAAGTGCCCGTTTCAGACTTTCAGTGTTTTGTAGCTTCAAAACCTGATAGTGCAGTAGTGACACCAGACGGGGCAAAAGATGGAAAGTGCATTTCATTTGAAGTTATTCATTTCATAGGTTTTGATAGCAACTCTTTGTCACATTAATCAATTGCTGAAGTATTTTTCAGTCCCAGTAACTTGTGACAGATGTGTAACATTTGGGTCGTCAACGTATAAAATAAATGAGAGTGCATTGGCGTGGGAGGAGGCCGTAGTAAGTATATTAAAAATCCAAATCAGCTTAAAGTATCTGTCTTTGGTAACGAGATCTTTGGCGACAGGGTGTATTTGACCTTGGGGGAACATGTATGACCCTTTTCCTCCTTTTTTTCAAACTCAGTCAGTCAACTCAGTTTACCGATTTTGCAAATGCGTTATTCTTAGCAGAAACCATACCAGTATACCAAATCAATACAAATTCCACTTTCCAAAATAAATTAACTACTACTTGTCCAATTTGATTCATAAAAGTTTTATTTCGTCAAAGAACAAAATGGATAAGAGAAAAAAAGCACTAATTTTGTAACGTCAATATATTTCAAGGATATGTAGAATTATTAAAACATGTACAGAATACGTATCATCGATTATAAATGTACGATCTACGTGAATATTTTACTTTGTTTTTACGTGTTGGTTGGCTTAGGCTCAGCATGTGAATTAAAGGATTTCCACATGTGCTACATAGTTTACTGAGTTTCGCGTGAAAACATTAGTTTAATTACTTCTGTTGCGGTGATTAACTTTATAGAAATAGAAATTAAAATGTAAATATAATGTTACTTGTTCGAACTTAAGGATTTTTTTCTTTTTTCGCAAATTGCATAGCAGTACATAGGCAGCATAAAAAATACAAAATAACAAAAACTACCGAACACGTTAGACAACTAAATCACAACATGTTGTGAAACCCATCTTATCATCAGGAACAGCATGGTCTACTCCACGCGTGACCCCTGTGATAAAAACAAGTAAAAATAAACAATGAAAGGATATTGAGTAATTGCACATGAGACAAAGTCTCTACAAATACATGGTAGAACCAAATAAAGGAACAACGCTTTTATTGTGGTTCCTCATCTTGAAGTCACTTTGAGGCCTTCAATAATGAGCTTTGCTCATACTTCATGGTAAGTTTAAGACAGACTCTAGCATATATTCTATATCTATCCTTTCATGCCTCCCTTTCCATTGTTTATTTATGTTGATGACGTTGTATCTATAAAGTACCTTAAATTTGAGTTCATATGTGTATATAAGATAGAGCTAATCCTAAACTTTAAGTTCGTTCAAAAAGCGGTATTTATATAAAGAAGATTTTGCTAGCTTATTTCAATTTGTACTGGCAATCATGCGAACCTGGTTTCATTTAAAAATCATTTCGAGATATGATCCTCTTTATACTTTTTGTTGAAATCAGTATACTGTTTAAAAAAAATAGTCCAACCTTTAACTAAAGCAAAAAATGAATATAATTTTAGCACTAAAAACTGATGCATAAGTTCCTGGAGCACTGACTTTATTTTTCACATGAGACGTTATAAAAGAAAAGATAGCAGGCAACACCTACAATTGCCGGAAGTCATTATCACTTACCAAAATCAACAAGGGAATCGCACAAGAAAAACAACAATAAACGAAAAAAGACAAACATAATCAAAGATAAGAACTCGGGACAGCTGGACTTGGTACTGACACTAGCAAAAGCTGGCGATGGCTAGTAGTAAAAAGTATAGAAAAAAAACGTTTTAACAATTTTGGTGCAGATATCAAAATACCAAAGTTGGTGTCAATTTAGTTTCTGCATATGCTCATTTCGACGCCATTTTTCTTCAGTGCAATTCTAATCAAAACGTAAAGAAGTCCAAAAACCGAAAAATGTGAAAAAACTGATAACTAATAACTAATAGGATGTAAATATAAACAGCATTAGAACTAGATTAACAACTGCAAGCAATAGCTTATGTCACCCCATATTACTTATTCGATGAATCCATCTCATTTGCAGCCTAAAAATCTATCTAGAGATTATTTTTTATCGAAATTGGACGAAATTGGACGACGTTGAAATTTTTATGTATTTCGACGGACAACTTCGAAATGGCAGCCATTTTGAATGTTTAATGTATTCAAAAGTTCTGAACTTTATCAGTCTTTTGTTCAACTGTTTCAATGGACGTTTTCGAAAAATTAGCTGGTTGCTAATTACATGAAAGTCAGTATCGATTGCATTGCCATTTATTTCCTCTTTATAGCATTAGAAAACTTTTTGCATATGGTTACTAAGACTTTTAAGGCAAATAATATTGTTGCTAAGGACCTTTTACCTTTGACCTTGATTCCATTTTGTCGGCCATTTTTCACTGAGCATATTTGTTCTTGCAGTTTCTTTGTATCTTTAATAGTTTTGAAGATATAAGGAAAAACCTTAAAATCAGACCTCGGAAATGTTTTTTGGTCATAGGTAAAAAATAAAGTACCAAATGTAGACCTCAGCGAGACACGCAATTTCTCCAATACATTTAATCATCTATTTCTTACAGTTTACGAGTTTAAGCAATAACAAGGTATAAGAACATCGATGACCCTGACCGGTGATCTTTGACCTTGACATTTTAGATTACGATATCATATATGAACAATGGTGAAGGCTTCAGGTCTTTATTACTTATCGTTTGAGAGTATTCAGCATGAACGGAAACACAAAACTTTTCAAAGGGCAATAACTCGTATAAAGAGTCGTCGAATCTCTACGGACTCAATGTTAAAAAGTTGCGTCTCTCTTTTACATGTTTTCAGCAATCTATTACGGTTTACGAGTAAAAGCGATGACAAGACCAAAGGTAATCGATGTCGATGACTTTGACTTGTGACCTTTGATCTTGGCATTTTTAGATGGCCATAAATGACTTATGAACAATCATAAAGGTTTCAGGTCTCTATGACTTATTGAGTTCCTATCGTTATTTATGTTTGTCTCTTGTTTTCATTATTGTTTTTCTGGTGCAGTTTGCTTGTTAATTGTAGCATGTGATTGTAGTTCCTGGCCATTGTAGGTGTTTGCTGTTTTCCTGTTTTTGTAATTTTGGGAGTATTTAGCATTAACGGAAGCTACAAACTTTCAAATGGCGATAACTCAATGAGTCCTCAAATCTACTCGGACTAAATGAAATAAAGTTGCGTCGCATGACAATGAATATTTTTCCATTGCATGTTTGCTGCCATCTGTTACGATTTAAGAGTAAAAGTGATAACAAGGCTAAAGGTCACCCGTGACCTTGACCGGTGACCTTTCACCTTGACATTTGTAGATGGTTATGGATGACTTATGAACAATGGTGAACGTCCCAGGTCTCTACAACCTACGTTTTCCAATTTTTGTTTACGAAAACTCAATACGTCAAAAAATACCATACGGTTCAAATGTAACAAAGTTTCGTCATGACCTAAGGAACATTTTCCCCATTAAACTTAATCAGATTTCTTTTATTGCTTTCGAGTTTAATCGATAACAAGATTTTTGGTTCCGGGGCAGATAACTTCGTAACTAAAAATAGTTCTATATTCTTCCGTTACTTTTGAAGTCCAACACTGATACCATCGAGTATCGAGATGATATGTCGCGTAGTTTTCTTACAGGACCAAAAAATGAAAATATAAAAAAAATAATATGAAAAATTACAGTTAGGTCTTTCACCACAGTGAAATAATAATCAGAAAATAATATAATAACAACATATCACAATGTCGTTGTTTGGGATTACATAACAAAGCTATATACGAAGGAGATGCTATTTTTTTCACAAACTTTTGTTGAATTCAGACATTGCAAGTAAGTGAGAACCGAACCGTCAGTCTAAAACGAGCAATACAAGGACAATGGCAACGTCGGAAAAACAAAGAAACAAAGACAAAACATGAACACGGTACAGAAAAGAAAATGAAGACACACATATATACAAAAATGAACAACACGGAAGTTTCAAAATGAAATCAGTTTTAGGGCCGCAGCACCGAAATACTAACAGTTCCATCTGGAACTAACAGCCTACCCACAGAGGCATTGGTCCAGTGGTGATAAATAGCAAAATAACTAAGTTACTGTCAATTTAGTTTCTGTAGATTTGCATATCGAAAACTTAAGTTTCTTCAGTGCAGATCAAATCAAACCTTTTGGAAGTCCATAATCAGAAACATGTAAAAGCTGATGTAGAACAAATAACCAATAGGATCTAAAAGGGAAAGCCAGAATCAGCTAAGGACAGAGCAATGCACGAGGAAGATGCTCCTTAGTTTTAAACAAAATACAGTACCTGTGGCCATGTTGCCCACGGATACCCCCGCCCCTACCTCTTTCAGAATTTTGTTAAACATCTGAAAAAAAAAACTTTTGGAAAACAAAGTACATAATAAACATCTGCAATATGATATAAAGCTCCGCATAAGTGTCATGAAGTTCTGATCAGTGGTCAAGGAAGAGTAGTGGACAACTGGTGTTCACCATATTGTTTGCATTGAGCTACAAAACAAAATCCAAACATGTGAAACAAAATGTGTAGTGCACACCTACAATATACAGTAAAGCTCCTGCATTAGCTTAATGAAATTCTGATTAGTGGTAAAAGATGAGTGAGTAGTGGATACCAGGTGTGTAATGAGACAAAGTCCAAAACATGTCAAAAATCTAAAAGGGAATTATTGGGAAAAAAATGCGAAGTGCATATCTACAATATGTAATATAAGTTCCTGCATGAAATGCGAATCATAGGTTAAGGAGGAGTAGTGAATACCAAATGGCTACCATATGGTTTGCATTGAGCTAAAATGAAAAAGTTAAAAACATGTCAAAAATCTAGAAAAAAGAATTACTAGAAAACAAAAAACGTTGAACAAATCTACAATATAAATTAATCTCCTGCATAAGTGTCACGAATATCCATTCAGTGGTTAAAGAGGAGTAGTTGATACCAGGTGGTCACCATATGGTTTTGGTTGAGCCAAGAAGTCCAAAACATGTAAAGCTGGAGAATGTGTCTATAAGACACGGATGCCCCGCAATAGGCATTATAGTAGATAAATGAACTTTAGACCAATTTAACCACAGCCCCCCATGGAACCTTATGAGCGGGGATTTGTAAAGTGCTTTCAAGGAGGATAATAATAATGAAACTTTATAAGGATCTTATGTATAGCCGGTAATTAATAATAGTCACTGAAGCATGCAATGTAGGTCATAAAATGAAATGTAAATTGACACCTAATTGTTGGGGCTTAGGGGAATAAAGGTGAACGTATATGCTGTGAGGCAATATTATGAAGATATCATGTATAATTGCTGAGCAATGAACCTTAACACAAAACTTAAAGTCACTCAAGTGTTAAATGTAGGTCATGGTCACCTAATTGTTGGTGCTTAATGTAGTACTCGTTAAGATAAATATAATAATGCCATATCATAAAGATATCAAGCATAGTTGATGAAAAATGGATCTACACGCAAAATTTAACCAAAGTCACTCAAGAGGTGATTGTTATGATTCAATAACATAAAGATATCACTTCAGGTTACTAAACTAGGGACCTGAATTCAAAATTTAAAAGCAGGACATAAGTACGTACGGACGTACGGAGGGACAATGGTAAATCTATAAGCCCTTCCACTTTCGTGGCGGGGCATACAAATCTGGTAAAAAGGGATCATTGGAAGCAAAATGTGAAGTGCACGTCTATAATATGTAATAAGCTGCTGCATAAGTTTCTTAAAATTCCAATCTCTGGTATAAGAGGAGTATTGGATACCAGCTTTTGGAAACAAAATGACGGACGAAGGGGCGGGTGGACGGACGGAAGGATGGAAAAGTAGTCAGACGGACACCATGATAACTATATACCTCCCGCAAAGCGGGGGTATAATTATGTTTAAAAGGGGGGGCGGCACGCAAAAAAAAAAACATTTTCTTTGGACCTACGACCCATTTCTTTTGAGATGCAGGTGTCCCATGGAAAGACAATTGCGGTTGATAATTTTTCCACCAATTTTGTCTTTTTGCCACTTTGACTTTGGCTCTTGACAATTCTGTTCAGTAAATTGGTTATTACCCCATTTCTACTGATATTGCAAGAAATTTATTATTAAACGGATCTGTTTTCAGGATACATGTAAATGTCTCGGAGGAAAGCTATGTGAAATAGAAACTGTCGAGGAGAACACTTTTCTTAAAAATGAGCTTACCAACAGAAACAGCTCAGGTGAGTAAAAGTTTTTTAGAAATACTCGAGTGTGAGCTTGAGTAATTAATAAAAGATAACCTTTTAAAAGTCACCAGACAGCTACACTAATGTCACAGCAGTACTATTTAAAGCGAGTGCGACAGCCAAACAACAGAAGAATGAAACGTATCAAATAAAAAAGAAAAAAAAACAAAAACAAAAAAACACATTAATAAAGAGGCATCACGTAACAGACACCAAGAAAAAGATAAAAAAAAAACATAATGAACAATAAAACGACAAAAATAAGCACCAGCAGTGTGACACTGCATCAAATCTTGAGGACTTTGCTTTACGCATGGTACGTATCTCACTTCCAAGTCCGTGTGTATCACTCCGGTAATAAACTCAGAATACAATTGCAAAATACAAACAGTGTTCCAATTTATCAAATAAGCTTGATAGATGGGAAAACTAGATTAAGAACAACAATAAAAGCGTTGTTCCTTTGCTTGTTTTTACCATATGCTTGTAGAGACTTTGTCTCATGTGCATTTACTCCATATCCTTTCATTCACCATTAATGTTAAAGTTTTAGCTCTATTAACAAAATCGATGTATATATAACAAACGTTTGTATGCCTCGCCTCCGATAGAAGAGGGCATATATTCGGATATGTTCGTCCATTCGTCCGTCCATACCAAATTAAACTTTATATAAGTAAACATTCGGGTATAAATAAAATTTATCCATACTATCAACTTTATGCTTCACTGATTATGGAAAAGGGGAAAGTATGAGGTTGACCCTCGGATTTAAGTTTTTTGTAAAGGATGAATGCTATTATCATGAAACTTTATATAAATAGACATAAGGGTATAAGTAAACAAAAATCAAAATAAAAATTTATCCATGCTACCAAAACCTCATGCTTCATTGAACATGGTGAAAAAGGGATTTACCCGCAGGGTCAAATTTTTTGCTGTGATGGATGTATGCTATAATCATGATACTTTATATGAATACACATTAGTATATAATCAAACAAAATGATCATAGAAATTTATCAATGCTTCCAATTTCATGATTCACTGGTCATAGTAAAAAAAGGACAGTTTGAGGGTTCAACCACCTGTTTAATTTTCTTCTTTTTTTGTTAAGAATGTATGCTATTATCATGAAAATTTATAAAAATATACATAAGAATATGAATTATTTGATAAAAAATAAGTAAATCTTTACCCGTGCAACCAACTTCAAGCTTTACTGATCACAAACTATAGCATTGTTTGCTGGCCTGAAATCAAGTTTAGTTAGAAACTTGCAATATCTAAATTTTAGAAAATTTGTTTTTAAACTAAGGAGTGTCTCCCTCTTGAATAGCCCTGTCCTTAGCTGATTTTGGCTTTTTTATTTAATTTTTATTGGTTATTTGTCCTCTATCAGTTTTTACACGCATATCGATTTATGGACTTCCATATAATCTTTTTATTTTATCTGCACTGAAGAGGCATAAGTTGTCCAAATGCGCAAATGCAGAAACAAAATTTACAGTAAATTCAGTATTTTGTTATTTAGACACATATTCTTGTTGTAAAATGTAGACGTCATATGCAGGAAATAAGATTGTTTAGTGTTAATGTTGGAACTTGTAGATCGCTTGATATCAATTTGAATGATTTACTGTATCAATAATTCATTTATGATCTGGCAGCAATATATATTTCTTTTACGATTAGACAATTTTAGTGTCGAACAGCTGCTAGAACCCTGTTACCTATTCGTTGCCTATTCGATTTTCGCACGTTATCTCCCTTTTGTGAGTTGTTACGTGTTGTTTTGTGTTATCTTTTGCTAGAAATGAGTTGCTAGATGTGAAATCGCTCCATTAGTACCCATGCATACGTCTCCATGCTCAGCTGGATCCCTGTTACCTATTCGATTTTCGCACGTTATCTCCCTCTTGTGCGTTGCTATGTGTTGTCTTGTGTTTGTTTTATGCTAGCATTAAATTTTACGTCTAGCAACTGATTTCTAGCAATAGATAACACAAAACAACACATAGCAACTCTTAAGAGACAATTTACGTGCGAAAATCGAATAGGCAACAAATAGGTAACAAGGTTCCAGCGAAGCATGGAGATGTATGCATGTGTCCTGATGGAGGGATTTCACATATAGCAATTCAATTCTAGCAATAGATAACACAAAACAACACATAGCAACTCTTGAGAGAGAATTTACGTGCGAAAATCGAATAGGCAACGAATAGGTAACAGAGTTGCAGCGGAGAATGGAGACGTATGCATGTGTGCTGATGGAGTGATTTCACATCTAGTAACTCATTTCTAGCAATAGATAACACAAAACAACACATAGCAACTCACAAGAGGGAGATAACGTGCGAAAATCGAATAGGCAACGAATAGGTAACAGGTTTCCAGCGGAGCATGGAGACGTATGCATGTGTGCTGATGGAGTGATTTCACATCTAGCAATAGATAACACAAAACATCACATAGCAACTCTTAAGAGAGAATTTACGTGCGAAAATCGAATAGGCAACGAATAGGTAACAGGGTTCCAGCGGAACATGAAGACGTATGCATGGGTGCTAATGGATAACTAAATACCGAAGTTACTGTGAATTTAAATTCTGCATATGCCCATTTCGACAACTTATGTCTCCTCAGTGCAGATAAAATCTAAACGTTTGGAAGACCATAAACTCAAAGATGTTTAAAAACTGATAGAGAACAAATATCCAAAATGATCTAAATGTAAAGTCGAAATCAGCTAAGGACAGAGCTTTGCATGAGGGAGATACTCCTTAGTTTTCAACAAATTTACAAAAATTAAGATATTGTAAGGTTCCAAATAGAATCGGTTTTCGGGTCATCACCGAAGTACTGACTACTGGGCTGGTGAATACCCTCGGGGACTAACAGTCCACAAGCAGTGGCAGCGACCCAGTGGTAACAAATAACTAAATACCGAAGTTACTGTGAATTTAAATTCTGCATATGCACATTTCGACAACTTATGTCTCTTCAGTGCAGATAAAATCTAAACGTTTGGAAGACCATAAACTCAAAGATGTTTAAAAACTGATAGAGAACAAATATCCAGAATGATCTAAATGCAAAGCCGAAATCAGCTAATGACAGAGCTTTGCATGAGGGAGATACTCCTTAGTTTTCAACAAATTTACAAAAATTAAGATATTGTAAGGTTCCAAATAGAATCGGTTTTCGGGTCAGCACCGAAGTACTGACTACTGGGCTGGTGAATACCCT